>VMRN01000060.1:2067689-2104285 GCA_010277015.1 Poeciliopsis turrubarensis
CAATCTGGCTTATGGGCTAAGGTTTTTCCTGGCTCTGCTTTATGAATGGTTACTATGGTAACCAGGGTTTCGCGTTACCGTGCTTTAAAACTTTTACCCCTTTTTTCTTCACCTGCTGTGCATCTTGCTTTGAGAAGACTGAGGATATCATTTCACAGCATTGGAAGGCAAGTCATGCTGACAGAAGTGGAAGGTTAATTTAGCTAAATGTTGCGAAATACTGAAAGAAATTCGTGCCTTTTTGTTCTTTATAGTACAAAAGCAAAACTTGCTCGCTTCAAAGCATACAGAGAAAATGCAGACTGTTAAAATTCATTCAAAAACCAGAGAACTGAAGCTTGAAACTATTTACACAGTTTACAATTAGGCTTTTACAAGTTTATATTAAAAGTATGATCTGTTGAAAACATATGTTGAGTTTGTCTTTTGTTAGATTTCCCCTGGACATACATTTCTGCCTCCATTTTCATCATCTGAGTGCAATTCTGACCTCTCATACATTTTAATAGTAACAGTTTGATCCAACTAGTCGGAAAACACTGAAACGTGTGCACTTCTGTTGAATAAATGCATATATTAGCATCGCAATTCAGCCACTGTTCAGCATGGTGGAAAAGACGAGATAAATATTAGACTGTCCGAGCGACGGATGGAATGGGATTTATTCAGAGACGAAATGCTGAGTTGCGTAAAGTTGCCAACTCATATTTTAAGAAGCTTTTTCATTAAGGCTTTTGCAGAGCTGCTTTTACTCTAAAATATAGAGAAATATGTTTGGATAGCTGAAAGTCTCGTGCATGAAAAATAAACGTGAAAGGGAAGAAAACTCCTTTAAAAAGAAACATATATGGTTAAAGAAAATGCCACGATTCATTCAGTAACTTCAGCAACAACGTGGATAAATTCATGTGGCTTAGTTTCACCCAGACGATAAGCTGATGTCGTGAATTAGAAGTTTTGACAAAAGCCAAACATAAACCAAATGCTGCTCCTGAAGAGCAGATTCAAAAGCTTTGCACGGAACCAGTGAAGATGTGGCCACCTCTCCGATTTGTCATTTCAGCTAGTTGCATGTTAGCACCGCTAACAGAGAAGGCACGCTGTATCCTTTTGTGTGCGGGGATGTTGAAGAGCGCTTTTTGTTCCCACTAAGGACGCTTCGTATGTCCCCTTAACCTCACTCTGTCAGTTGACAGAAAGAAACTGTGCAGATGGGTTTTAATCGCTGCACCTGTAAGCACAGCCACCTAATTTTCCTGGGACTTGTGATTACGCTAGTTGCTATGGCGACTATTCAACTATAACACACCCCCACACACCTTCATATCTCATTCGGAGGTACATTCATGTTGCCGTGCTTCGCAGCATTTAGTGTTTAAATGCCTTTAGCACTGTCCAAATTCGATCTAAATTCACAACACGAATGGCTCTGACTACTTTTCCCATGTTTAAAATTTTAAAATGTCCACAAACATATATATATATATATATATATTTCTGCCATCAAAAGAAATAATGGGCATTCATTTCTATGAAATCACCTTCTTAACAGCAGATATTAAATCTTCTCAACATTGAAGCAACCAGAAAAATGAAATAATAAGCTATATCATACAACACACATAAATGGCCATTTACCTAGAAATTATCTGCCATTTGGCTTTGAAGCAGTACAAGTCCAATAACTTTGGATTTGCTGTTAACTTTCAGTCAATTAGCCTGTCCTCTAATGAGTAAGAGGACAGTCTTTGATTGAAAATATGCAAATCCCTTCAACGGGACAGAGTGTGCATGGAGAATCAATGACGGTTAACTTTCCCGAAACTCATCAACACTTCTTTGTCATGATACATTTCGAGGAGGGTTTAGAGGTCTTAATGAGTTGAAGCTCAAAAGGCTGGGGGAAAAAATATATATATATCAAGCCTCCTTGAGGAAGTTTAACTTCTCTAATCTGCAGTTAGATTTTGGGCAAGAGGAGAAACTTGGTCACTTCTGGTGTGGTGATTATTAGAAATCACCACAGATCCTTAGGAAAGTTTTCATTTTCCTAAGGAGAAATATTATCTACCCTAACCATGTGTGACGTGATTGTACGCTCAAGTGCTTCAACAGTAAGTCTGTTTTTACATCTTAAAAAGCCGAAATGTTTTTTGTTTTTTTTAAATCTCTCAAACGAAAACAAAATCCAGATGAATGTTTAGCAAATATTTTGTTCAGTGATATGAATGCATTCAATATTCTGTGCCAGAATGACCAAGTAAAAGTTAAAAGCCTGGAGAATCTGTGAAAAGACTGGAGAATTAATATCCAAAAATGTTCTTCCTCCAATCCAATTAAACTTCAGCTGTGTTAGAAAGACGACTGGGCAAATGTTTCAGTTTCTAGATGAGTAAATATTAAATATATGCAGAAAGACTTGCAACTGTAGCTGCATTAGCATTATTAAGATTGGACAATATATTTAAATTAATTCAAGTGGTTTGGAAACCACTGGAAGCCTCGCTGAAGTTTCGTGTTCATGTGGGTTCGTTCAGTATTTGTCTTGTGTAAAGCGGAGGCTTGTCTCCAAACAGACAACCACCTATTCCAACATGACAGAATCCATAAACCTTGGGGAGAGAAGAGGCCATTTTCGCTTTCGTTTGCCTTGTCACTCATTTCTAGGTCACTGGAAGCGGTGAATGCTCGACTGAGCTTGAGACACGCTCAATGAAGGATCTCCACTGTTCCCCCTGTGCGCTGTATGCATGTGGGTGGATGGGCATGCATATGCAGTGAAGACACAGACTTTCAAAACAAAACAAAAGCGCAGATAAAGAACTGAGACAGTTTTTCTTTTCTCTATTTTTAAGATTCAACGGTTACATATCACGCATGCTAGACGTATGAGTGGAGCAATAAAATGTTGCTCCAATATTTCATAATATTGATTTTCATCTCAGAGCTTTATGCTGCTACACTGCTACAATCATTGTGAGGACTGAGGATTTGCTTCACTTCAAAAGACCCTTTCGCAGCTTGGAGCCAATCTATTCATCAACACGTAATAAATAATCTGAAAAGATGATGACGAAAATTGTTATTCAAGGATTCAATAAGTTTTTTACTCCATGTATACAGTTCACTTCGACAAGTAAGGTGCTTTCCTAAAGAAAAAAAAACAGGATGACAGCACTACATATGGATGATGATGTGCAATCTGCCTTACACATTATTTAAGACTTTGTTTATGAGTCACAAGTAACGTTTGAAAAATACCCACTGCAAAATAGTTTCTAAGCTACAAACCAGACTGAATAGTGAACTAGACGACAGTTTCAGCAAAAAAATTGATAACAGCAATTTTATTGTGGGTCGGTTCCACTGAGTTTCCTGCAACGTTGGTTCACAGAGTTAGAAAATCTGCTGCCAACATCAATGTGTCAAATTCCACAGGGAACCTTCAGAAGCCGGGTGGAGTCATGTGTGGGAACTATTTTCACCCACAGTATTAATTCAGTTCACCTGCGTAGATTATGATCAGTTTAAGTGATGGAATATTAACAAATGTTTACATATGATTCAACCCATCAGTACTAAATACATTAGCCTTGATGATATTACTATACTGTTATCACCAACTCATTTGTTGTCATTTTTATGACTGTATTTTGATATGATCCACATGGGCAGCTGTCCAAAGTGGCATTAGAAAGGGATGAACAGGCTTTAGATAAAATATACATTTTAAATAATTTTCTATTGCATTTATGTTTGTAGAATCAATAAGAGGTCGCCCTGCTTGCTGCTAACAGGGAGAAACTTCTGCATTTTAGTTGGTTAGGTTGTCGCAGAAGGACTTATTCTCATTTTCATCAATTTTTTTTTCTTTTACCTGATTTTCCTGAATCATAAAATAAGTTGAGTGAAATTGAAAAACACAAATGTAGCTGCTGATGAACAGAACTGCTTCCCATAACTAAGAATTAATCATTTGCTCCTGATTAGCAGTAATGAACCAGATGGCCAAAATCAAACCTCATTTCTTTTTTGTAAAGGCCCAAATTACATCAAAAATTTGAACTCCCCGAAATCCATGTAGTCATTAAATTTGTCATTTTTATTCATAGAACTTGTATTTCAGTAATTTCCTGATGCACACAAGATTTTAACCATTTAAAAATCTGTGCTTTTGCAGTTTCTACTTTCATAATCTCACAACATCAAAAACAGCACACAAAAAAAAGTCTGTAAGTAAGAACGTAGGAAAACACAGACATTAAAAATGTGTAGCATTGATTTATGTGCTGGGAAAACACAAGTCTAGAAAATCCCATCTTTCATAGCTAATCACTTGAAATCTTTATGGAAACCAATCAGACACTTCTACCCAGTACTCTGGGCAACACCGTCTCATGACATGGTGTTTGGGGATTGCACAAAAAAGAAAACATGGTTGCCAACGGTGACCAAATCCCACTCTGAGAATATACATTACAAAGCAAACTGAATTTTGTTGTAAACAGCGACTGCACAGAGCTTCAGTGGCAAGAAGGACATTTCAGGACTCACCAGAAAGTGAAAGAAGAGCAAGTAAGATTCTAATGATCCATTCAAATGTCTAAAGTTGAAACTGTGATATAGGGACAACCTCAAACTCAATTTCACCATCTTCTATGTGGAAGTTATAAAACATCTCAAGGGCCAGGCTGATTATAGTTATGTAATTAAAACCTTCCCCACTCAAATTCAGCAGACTAGCGGCAGCTGCAATTAGTAAACACCTGGTGGAACTACGAGCCTGCTGCATTTATTCAAGTTTATCACATTTTTATTGCAAAACCAAATTTTGTGAAGTGACATTTGCTATATACAGCATTTCTATAAACAACGGCTGTTTACAGGAACTTGATTGTGCAATAAAATGGTACCATGTACCTGTAAAATACATAATACCTCAATTTAAAAGGCTTTGTAAATTTTCTTTTTACCCTTCACAATTAAAATATATTGAAGTTGACTGAAAACTTTTCAGAAATATGAACACGTTCGCAAGTTTCAGTTCTTAGTTTTACAACAGTAGTATTTAATTACAGATAAGCCTGCTTCTCCTAAAAAAACTAATTTACTAAGTTCTCACAAAAGGAAGCGAACAAGTAGGCACATATACTGTATGCAAATGTTTGCAATCACTGAATATTTTGCTCAGATATTCTCAAAAACACAGACAGATGTGTATTTTTCCACTATAACTAGGATGTGGTCTTTACAATAAGAGCCCAGCCAACTGGTAAAATGTTTTTGTGATATTCTATCTCCAATATGTCAGAATTAAATGTCTTGGAGAAAATGTAAGAATAGATAACATTCGTAACGTGGCTGTGTCCAATCACAGATGGATTGATTAGATAATCATGCGTGTGCATGTGTGTGTTTAAGGGAAAGGGCCCCAGATGGACACCTGCTGCTGACTACTTGATGGACTGCCTCTAATGAGCACCACTTATTACCATGGCAACTCCCCTACACAAGCACGGGCAATCTTGTGCACACTGCAGTCTGATCATTAGAGTGTAGTGATCTTTCTTTGCTGTGTCCTCTTCTATTTCCATCCTCCTTTCTTTAAGATTCAAGCAAATTGCACCCCTCCCTTTCATCATAGGCTTCTCCTCCACCTCCGGCTACATTCTTGCTCTCAGATAGCCAATATTTTATTTTATTTTTTTTATTTTTTATCTCCTCTCTCCCACTCTCCATTTGGCCCAAATATTTTATGCTTCAACATTTTTTCATCATCTCGCCTCTTAATGTTTCAACATCCATCTACACATTTAATTAGATCTATGAAATATCCACATTCCATTATTTTTACCATTAAACATGGAGATATGTACCATCTCTTCTTCCCCATAATCCATTTGTCTTTCCTTTCATTTGTCACCTTTCACCCATACATCCCATTTTCTCCTCTAGTTAAAAGGCAGTTGGAGGTTTTAATTGGAGACAAAGGAGGAATCCTTCAGTGCAAAGGGAACTCTAATTGAAACCCCAATTAGTCTCCACTGGTCATCATGAAATTCTGTTTTTTGTTACTTTTCTGAAATCGTTACATTGACTTAAATATATTTTGGAGTTGAAAAAAAAAAAAAAAAAAGGAAAGTGTCCATAAATTATTGTTGTTATTGGTATAGTAGCTTCAAACGTCGTTCAACAATTTGGCTACGAAATCAACAACAAGTATCTCGGGCATTTTATATTTATATAAATACTATATATAAAAATAAAACTAAAGTCAGCAAGGTTGCCTTGGTGATTCACAAAATGGTGGCAAAAATCCTACAAACAGCTGGACTTGTTTTTAAGAGGGTGAAAATATGTGACACTATATGGGACAGAGTGTTTCAAGTTCATGTTTATTGCTAAGCCAGCTGACTGAAAGCCTAAGGAAAACAAGCACACACACAGAAACACACACAGAAACACACACACATTCATATCGCCACAATCACTGCATCTTTTTGTGTGAGTCTCCCTGCAAAACTGGAAGTAAGTATGGGAACTGAGAAGCAAAAAAAAAAAAAAAAAAATCAATCGTAAACTAAGATGTTGAATAAAAGGTAGTTAATAAATCTGCAAATCAAATTTTCCTTGTGCAAGGAAAATTAAAAAATTTAAAAGATTTAGGCGTTTTTATTTTAATGTCACAACAAACTGTGGCATGTCGAGGATATTAGCCTTTTTGTTTCATCAATGGCCCACAGTGTCAGCTGAGTTTTCCCTCACCCGCCCCACATTAAATCCAACCCAGACGAACTCGGCTCAGTCGCATCAGTCCAGATTTCTCCGATGCAAATGTCGCAGTACAGAACATTCTGTCCACGCTGGCGTGATTGGCTTTTGAGAGGCTGAAAGGCTTATTATATCGTCACAATCTTCTCCTCTCTCGCCACACACACACAAAATAAAACTCATGCACACTGCCTAGGGAAATGAGAAAAAGGTAAGAACTGATAAACGAAAAGCACAAAATAATGATGAAACTAAGAAACATAAAGAAAAGGGTGAGCCCTAATTTTTTTTGGTCAGGGACTAAAACTGCCGGACCGGCAGAAAGAGGAGGAAAATGAAAACAGATTAACTCAACGGTGTTGACACAGGTGGCTGAAAGTAGAATGATAAGAAATTTGCTGCAGCAAGGTCAGAAAGATAGGAGGGAAATTGATGGCAAGCTGATATCTATATAAAAATAAAACTATATAAATCTAAAAAAAAAAAAAAAAAAAAAATATAACTGGCTAATAAATAAGCAGTCCGGAATTATAATCCAAGTACCCTCCTTGAAAAGATTTTGTACGGATAGAGGAGAAAAGTCAAGACAAGGGCAGATTTAAATCCTCAGCCTGTGAAAATTCATTCTGTGCTGCATCCCACTGCGTCACTAGGATGCCTCCAACTGAAAAGATGGGTTTGTAACACAGACAGCGGGCCCCTTCTGTTGTTGAGGTGCGACTGCATGATTGTTCCACTCGACTGCAAGCTGGGGCAGACACATTTCTCCCGGGGAGACGGCAGCTGAGGCAGGGACGAACTGAACTGTTGCGCCAGCAGGATACAGCTAAATAATTAGAAGAGGGAATCATTCAAGAGTTGCAAAGCTTCTCTTCTCAGTTTCTGTTCTGTGGCATTTTCACATGTTGACTACATCTATCGCTTTTTCAATTCCAATTTACTTAGTGTCTCAGAAAAACCGTTGGAGACACAAAATGCAATAGGTTTTGCACTGCAATGCAAACAAACAAACACACAAAGTGTCAGGTAAGATTCAGGTCACATAAAAACAGGGTGGGTGAGCAAATTTGTATAAATAATTGTGTTTGTATTACATGGGTATATTTGAACTGCATCGTCGCCAGGAGGTGCACAACTGTCAGAGCAGTGAGAACAGTGGAAGGTCTTGGAAGGCTGCAGCAGCCCCAGGTGGACAGACACAAGACCACAGGTCAGCCACAGCCATAGGTCAACAGCAATAAAAACCTAGACGAAAGAGGAACAAGGTGAATGGAAGGGTGCAGAGTCCTCTTGACCCAGCCAGTCATCTCTTGTTGTACAGCTCAAGCTCAGGACCCAACAAGACAGCCCAGCATCAAGAGGACCCCACTGTGACAGTCCACAGGAACACATAGACTACCCAACTTGGAGCCCAATTCTCCAGGCATGGCAGTGCATTAAAACTGAGCTGCTGGACAGGGCCAAGCATGGTGGAGGAAGGGGGAGATTGCAAAGTACCCCACCCCTCCCTGCAAGGCCCATCATCCCACATCCTATTGGAAGTGTTGCATATGTTGTGGAGCAGAGGAGCAGGGGGTGGGAACAATGGCACCAGTACAAGTCCCCCGAGGGGGCCAGCTCCACAGTTGACCTGCCCATGCTCAAACCAGTAAAGCAATGACCAAGAAGAATGATTTTCACTTCGTTGAGTTTTGAAAGAAATGTGTATTACATATTTTTAGCATATACCTCTCATCAGGATTTCGTTTGCATTACCAGTTTGAGAACTCTTCACTGTAATATTACTACTCTGCTTGTCCCAGAGTCAGTTTATCAGCCACTTGTTGTGTAAGAGCTACTGTACTCGACGTTGACTGTTTTATGGGTCCAGCACAACCTGAATGTGTCTACATAGTTTTAAATATTCAAAGACTATTAAGTTGCATTGGTTTCTAGTATTAGTCATTTATTTTTAGAATCCTACACAGCTATCTGGTTTCCTGTTTTCCCATGATAACGTACTTGGTCAGGTTGTACCGCGGCATCACCTGAAGGGATTTCAGATTGCAGGTGTTGCTGAATATGCCTTCCGAATGTTATCACATACACACATCCCAGCATGCCATGCAGCACCCCTGCAGCCCTACATCAAATTGTAATGCAAGATACGCGGTATCATGCGTCAGCGGACACAAAGTAATGTTTGACCCCAATTTTGATAGAAGGTTTTTAATCTAGTAAAACGGGAAAATGCTTCCTAACACTGAGCATGCTGAGCTGGTGTTCAGTGTCTGATGTCGCGCCTGCACGTTCAGAGAGGTGACTTGGACGCTTTACGACCCTCTTCCTCACTCAGTTGTTTCTTTATATTTTATACGATCTCAAGTGATTCATTCAAGGCAGTATTCCCATCCACTGCAGTCCATCGTCATTATTTTTCAGACATTTGCGTAATTATGATGTCAGTGATACTGTGCCGATGTTTTCTATTGGTCTGGTTGAATAGACGGAATATTTCCAGAGACTGGACTGTTATTTTTATCCACAAAGGGCAATTCAATGTCAGAGTAATGCAGTGCAAAGTAATGGAAATGATTTAAAAAAATATATAACAATAATAATCCGCAGTTTCTTGGTTTCAGTGTTTACACAA
The DNA here is from genome assembly GCA_010277015.1 of Poeciliopsis turrubarensis. NCBI lineage: Eukaryota > Metazoa > Chordata > Actinopteri > Cyprinodontiformes > Poeciliidae > Poeciliopsis > Poeciliopsis turrubarensis. Next base: position 2,077,093 of record VMRN01000060.1, read on the forward strand.
AATTTTAAAAAAAAAATATGCAACATGATCTAATTACATTTGATTAGATCAGAAAAGCATTTTGTTGTGCAGCTTATAGCAGGTTGATACAGGCAAGGTTTCTGCCTGAGTAGCAAGCCTGCATTCAGCTTTAAAGACAGCAAACTGGTAGATATCGTAATGAATTTTTTTTAAACCTCTCACAGACATTTTACCAGATGACATCTGAAAATATTCCTAAAAAGCTGAATTAGTTTTTATCAGTGAGGGAAGAAAGAAAACGTATATACCTATGCGTTTTCTATGGATCATCATTGTTGTGTTAATAGTCTTTAAAAGCAGTTTGATCAGATATATATACGTAGTCATAAAAATTTCATATGGAATCGTTTTTAACAGCAACTAAACTTTGTCCCGTCTCCCAGATTCCACCAAATCTGCATTATAAAACTGATAGAAACTGTGATGTTTTTAACACGAAGAACAGCCTGAAATTAATTTTTCTCCGAGTCCTCATATAACCTTGGCCTAGCCCTGTTTCTCAAAACCCAACATTTCCCCGCCGTGGGAAAGTAAAAAAGGCAATTTAAATTTAAAAGAACATGGTTAAGTCAAATGAAAGCATATAAGAGAATAGTTTTCATCCACACAAGGATTTTAGCACCAAATAATTCTGCATTAACGGCATAATCCAATAGCTGAAGGTAAACTGCACACAAAGATTACAAACTGCTCTAAAGAGCATGCTGCTATATTCAAAATGGTTAAAGGCCGGCAAGGTAATTACTGTCTCTGCCGATATTACACTGTGTATTTACCTGCATGTATGAAACTACATATTAAATCATGTATCACTGTATTGCAGAGGTACTATTATTGTATCTTTCCAAACAAGTCATTGGACTTCAATATGACAAGTGACCTCTTTAACTGTCCAGTACATGCATATGAGCGGGGATGTAGAGTAATTTTTTCCGACAGCATGCACGGAGAAAGAGGACAGCACTGCTGTATCTTCAACCGCCTCGCTCTTCTTCATTGCTCCCAGGCGTGTGTTTTCACACACACCCTCCCTCACACACACGGAGTGCAAATGTCAGCCGATATTTCACGTTTTCCTTCTCAAAAATGTCAGTGCCTTGGACAAATCACATATACCTTTCTAGCTTTGCTGCTGTCTGTCTTCGTCCATCCCAACTTGATCTCCTGACATTTCGCATGCTTGGGGTCATAGGTCAAACTGGAGGTGTGTCACCAAAAGTGCATGAGGCTGGGTTAAGTCAAGTATTCGATGCATGACGTTTATAACCAAACCACTCAGGTTTGCACTAATAAGGTGAGAGTTGTTATGGGGAATCTTTGTTTTCCTTTCTTAAGTGTTGTTAATTCAGATGTAATTGTGCAAACTGCGAGATTCAATATGCTTCACTGTAGTTAAACAAAAATTATTAAAATTTGATCAGCCAAATGCTTTTAACATCTGATATAGTCCTTGTCCTTTACTCCCCCCCCTCGACTCTTCTTTTTGATTAATTTTAGAAAAATACATTAATTGTCTCATCTTCCATTTTGGCTGAATTTCACCAGGTTCTCCTCCTCTCTCTCGCCTACAGATTACTGTAATCCACACAGACCCCCGTCACCTATACACACTTTAAAAACACTAACCTGCAGTCACACCCACATGTTAGTCTAATCTCCTGCTCATACCTGCCAGCGTCTTGCCAAAAATGGATCAGGGAATGAGGGACATTTTTTATTTCCTCAGTGGCAGCGCAATAAATCACACACGCATTCACTTCTGCTCTCTCTCACACACACACACACACGCACACACACCAGTCTTGGCAAGTCAAATGGTTATCCATTTTTAATGACACATGGACAGCTTGACCTAGTATCGCTAGGCTCTGTGTGGGGTGTGTGTGGGAAGTGTTTCGTAGCAGTAAGAGGAGAGACACAAGCGAGAAAGGATGCCTGGTCCTCCAAGCAGTAAGCCACAGATGAGTCATTTCAGCCATGTGATCAAACACTCAAATAAAATCAGTCAAATGCATGGCACAAAAAACCAGAGGTGTCAGATTTAATAAACCTAGTTTCACATCAATGTATCTTTAAATTTTGAGCCAAACAGCAGGGAGCTTTACACATCTTGAGGTAGATGTGGCTTTTTTATAAAAGACATTAATTAATCCGGGCTCTGATTTGCACACAACTTTTCAGAATGTAATGTAGCCATTTCTCCTCAAAAGCACCTTTTCCATTATTTTTTAAAGTTGTTTTTTTTTTTTTTAAGAAAAAAAAAACAAAGGACATTTACCTGCATGAATTTAGTCAGTCTGTCCAAACTCTACATTCAAACATTCTGTCACAGAACAAGGATATGTTTGCCTGTCAGCACCTAGAAAGTCATACTTACACAAGAATTGTGTGCATGCGTGTTCCACAGAAAGAGATGACTCACTGTTGTCATGGGGAAAGAAGGAGAGTGAGACTTGAAGGTTTTAGTCAGGCATGCAAAACACTCATTCGGGCAATCACAATTGATCTGAATCGGTACTGCAGGCTAATAAATGGACCCACAGCTCCTGTATGTTTCACAGTATGGCTTTAAAACATCCCACGTGTGCAAATTCAATCTAAAACTAAAGTAAAAACACAAAAGTTTCTCTTTCAAACTCCCAAAGATCATGAGACGATGAGCAGATTTTTGAGTGAGTATATGCTCCAAAATCAAACCAGAGGGAAACCTGATTTGACTCGGTAGGAAAATGTTAATGGAAAAAAAAATGTGAAAAAAATGTATTCGTCTGGAAGTAGTTAAATCAACATCTTGAGCAATTAGGTGGTTTTCAATTTATTCTGATGCAATTTACTGGAAGAAAAAAAAGAAATTACATCGACATAAAAAGGCATAGTTTTTGACTTCTGCATTCAATTTCTGTTTTTAAAATTCAGTGAAGTTGGTTTCGTAATTAATCCACTGTGAAAAGGAACGGCTGAGAGGATTCTTGAAACCTAAGATCGATGTGACCCCAATGCCTCTCAGAAGTGTTTATGAACCTCTGACTGACATTTATTACAAAAAGATCCCGTATAGTTTATCCAATAATAGAACGTCCTTGTTTTTCTGCCAGTTATGTCTTGTCATTTTCCTCACAGAAGGAGACAGATTGATGAGAACACACTGGGAGGCCACTGAGAGCGTGTTTGGCCATGTGACATGCTGTGGACATTGATTGAGAGTGGGAGAAGACAAAGCACCACAATGGCAGGAAAGAAAGAGGTCATTGTCAGCCGCTTTGATGTGAACACTGATACAGAGAAGGAGTGGCAGATGACAAAAGGAAGAAAGAGAGGACGTATAGAGAATCCCCATTGTTAAAAAAGATTTTTTTTTTTTTTGACATCTTATGAAAGCTTCCATTTTGTTGAATTTGAGCAAAGATTTGTGATTCATCATCACAAGTCTCCTAATAACAGATTTGAAAGGACCCCAATGTGTATGGATGTTGAGACAAAGCTTGGGAGTACAATGAAAGACATTGGCTTTCCTCCATCACAAAGTCCTCTTTGTACCGAACTGAGTAAAGTGTTTGTGGTAAGGAATAACTGAGGAAAAAAAAAAAAAAAAAAAAGGGATGGAGAGGGCCTCTAGTCACAATCATATCCCTACTGTCTGTGGTCAGCAGTGTGGGGCGGGTCTGTGTGGGGAAGTAAAGCTGCATGTGTGAATGAGCTGTAGGCTGAACGGATGAACGGCTGATGGTCACCCTGCTGTCGTCATTCATGTGCTGCAAGATTTAGCGTCGGTTCGTCAAAATTCAGCTCGGCTTTGAAATTGTCGATGCAGGTTTCGGATTAAACCTTCCAGCAGCAAAACTGAGCCTGTTCAGTTCCCTGTCGTCTTCATTTTGAGGCGCGTGGGGAACAGGGATTGTGCAATGGAACAATGTGTTCTGATTAGAATCTTGTGAAAATCTAACAGGAGACCAGTTGAAATTAAACATTATATGTCAAGTGTGAGGAGAATGCTGGAAGATTTGATGTTCTGTTTTACCAGATTTGTTTATCTTTTGCTTTAAAACGCTGTTATATTCCCTATAGTGAATACTAACCTGCTAAAAAAGAAAATCCCAACGTTGTCGTAATGTAATAAAGTGAAAGATAACAACTGAGGTCTTCCTAAATAGATCACATTTCATTCCGATACCAAATGTTATGGTAATCCATGTCACTGAAACTCCCAAATGCTTTATGTAAATGTGTGCAAATGTCTGTGCAAAGCCAAGTGTCATCTGTTTCGAATTGAATCAGTGGATGACAGTGTTTACCCTTGACAGACTCTGAATATCTGTACCAAATTTCTCCATAATTCCAAACTCTTGCATGGATCCATTGTGTATGGAGTCTGTCATTCTGCAAACCCTATGAACACACCGACAGATGGACATCAGAGTTTGGCTCCGAGAGAAAAGTGAATTTTCTACTTAATGCATGCAGCGTTTGTCTTTTATGAATGGAATATATTGGCACTTCAAGTTATGAAACAAGGGCGCTTTTTAAGCATGACAACACAAAGCCCATAAAACGTGTCAATCACGGATGATGTTTTGCATACTTCAGAGGCCAAAATGTTGCTATAAGTGTTCATGGTCTCTATGGAGGAGCTACAGAGATCCATAGCTCAAGACAGTTGTTTGTTGTGCACCTTCAATTCTGGGCAATATGGAAGAGTGGCAAGAAGAAAGACATTTTTTGAAAAGACACCATAAGGAGTCCAGATCAGAGATAGCCACTTGGAAGACATTAAGGCTAAATATTTTTGGCCTACATGCACATGCATATCTGGTATTAAACTAAAACTACAGCTGAATGAATACAGGCAATCAAATTGAGAATATGTGGCAAATCAGGAAAATTAAAATAAAACATGGGGTTTTTTTTTTTAAAAATCACCAACCTTCTCTTCTAATCTTTAGGTTTGGAAAAATCTGACAACACACCATACAGATCCCAAGACACCAGATCTGAAATACCAAAGGTTACAAAAGTTAAGGATGGCTTACAACACTGACGTCTTCACCTGAGCAAAATTGCAAAAGCTGTTTGGCATTTCTCATATCTGGCAGTGAAGGAGAAATGCCAAATGCAGTCCTGTTGTAATCCACAGCTTGTAGAAATTCAAGCAACGGCATAGTGTTGCATCAGACAAGAACATGATACTGTTAACAGTATCATGTTCATATTAGTAAAGCATTTATCAAACTAGACAGCTCATATATTCCTCTCCATCCTAACCACAAAGTGACTATCTCTCAAGGCAAATCAGCGACATAACAGAGGTGGGTCAAGTTTAATCTTCACTGATTCAACTACCTTCCAGTAGCGTGTAAGTACTTTACCATGGTGCCGTTTGCTGGTCATCAAAGCAGCAACAAATATAACAAGGGAATGATTCAAATATCATACCACACATTAGTAAAGTTATTATGGCATATTTTACACATGAACCACCAGCAAAACCAGTTAAGAAAGTTGTGATTATAACACTGTTCCATTCAGTGATTATGTTGTGTGTGTGTGTGTGTTGCAGAATGCATGCATTAACAGCCAAAGTGGTGGCTTTAATCTGTTTCCATCAAAGTTACAAAAAAAAATAGATAAGTAAAAATGTAGAAAACGCAACTTTCTGTATCTTTCAGTGCAAATTCACACTCTGTTGATACTGTTTCTTAAGGTGGAGAAAGAAAAGTGCTATTTCTACAGTCAAGTGGGCAAGCTTGAACAAAAGTGCAGTGTGTGTTGGCTCAGGGGAGCGATTGGTGGGGGTCCAAATCGACAAATCTACCCTGCGTCAGAAGGCAAGCACACACACCTACACTCAAGCATGTGCACACCAAAAACAAAGACAGAGAGGAGAAACAGACCAGTCTGTGAATCAAAGTTGGTGTTGTTCACTCTGCTACAAAAGACAACTGAAAACAGGAAGGAAGTCAGGAATGCATTCAGTTAGAGCTTGGACCCCTGACAACAGTTTCTCCTGGTGATTTTCAATCATGGCGTGTATTGTTTGTTTGTGTGTGTGTGTGGGTGTGTGTGTGTGTGTGTGTGTGTATGTGCAATCCACTGTGAATGGATAAATTCAGGAGGTCTGAGCAAGGTCAATGTGGGCGGAGTTAAGACACGCCACAGCCTTGCTGTTTGCATCATAACGCCTCCTCTGACATTTCACTTGGCGATTCTTTGGGCTCCATGGCACTTTTTCACTGTTTTAACTTGTTCTTTTGTCTGTCCCTTTAGCTTTTTGCTTTTTGTTCTTGGTTTCTTCTTTATGATGCCTGTTGGGAATGGATTTTTCCTCCCACTGGGAATACAAATGACCAAAGTCTATTCCAGCCAGCACCAGTCATCCAGAGAACTGCCCGAAGCACACAGCCACCACCAGCGAACATGCACAAAAAGGTTTTGCTGTGGACTGTGTGGGGTATTTCTTTTTCCTGCTTTTGTAGGTTTATAGATTCAGGCTGAGATGTATTACTACAATGCCTGAAAAAAGCATTCAAGCTGCTGAACTTCTACACATTTTGTTATGAACCTAACAATTGGGGTTTTTCCTGAAACATGTTCAGCATTTTCATGTATTTAGATCTTTCAGTCAACTCAAACCAGATTTTCCACAGTATAATACCACCACAAATGAAGGGAAATGGTGTATCCTCCACAAATAGCATTTGCAAATGCAGAGCAAAATCTTGACCAAAGCATTAGTGGTGTGAATACTTTATTTCAAAGAGCTACGCGTCTGCATGTTACACATAATTTCCTGGCTGGACGTGGAAGTTACTTTTGTAGAAATGTGTTTATCACATTTGCAGGTAAGGAATAACAATAAGAAGTCCACAAATTGTCTGCTTTTTAAAAAAAGAAAATCAAGAGTCCAGTTATTCATTAAAGCATTTCTGAAGAAAAAAAAAAAAAAGAATCATATTACATAAAGACTCCCACTTTTCTTTTAGTTATGAACCACCCGAGAAGAAGCAAACGGTTTGGCAGGTCTTGTTCTTTGGAACATAACCAGGAAAGCTTTCAAAATAAAGCAAACAATGCATGTTTCCAAGTACACCCACAGACGTTTTGTGTGAACAGTGATGCTAATTTGACCAAAGAGCCTTGAAATTCTCTTCTCATTGGACTCAGAAGTGTGAGAACATATGGTCTTTCCAGATGGTCACCAAGTCTGTCTTTTCAAGGTGAAATACTGAAATCCAAGCCAGGTGAGTTTATTAATTACATTTTGTTTCTTTTGTTCCTTGTACAAATAAGAATTTTAGTTATTTTTGTGGGGTTATTTTTTAAGAAAAAGGAATCCCAAACTTGATGCATTCCAAGAGTAATATCTAGAAAACCATGATACTGCATCATTAGATGCCTCAAAGCGTTTAGTCACTATATCCAGTCAGTCTGTAAAAGAATTTACACCCTAATGCAGGGGTGTGCGTTAACAACTCAAGAGGAGAAAATCCTCAGCAGTGACCACAAAGAGTCAATTGTTGCTGCTCATTAATCTGGGAGAAGTGATTTTCATTTCCAAATGCTGAGAAGTCCACTCTTGTGTAAAAAGGACTATACACGAGTCAAAGACATGTAATCCATTTCCTCTGTCAAACAGAAACGAAGGGTAATGCTTCAGTGCATAAATATTTAAAGTTATGGCTCTATATGTGTAAAAAGATTATGGCTGCGCAACTTGTGTTTACAATGATCTACTTGAATCAACCACAAGATGCATCATCTTTCCAACTGTGGTGGAAATGTGATGATTTGGGAAACAATGCCAAGCAAATGTACTAACATTTTCTCCGAAAACAATCCAAGTACACTGGTCCCGTTAAAATGCAGTCCACAGCCTGAAGGAAATATATTGCAGAACTAATTTACATAAATAAATGCCGAAATTAGCAAAATTTTAGAGATCCACTGATACTTTTAAATCAGTCTTTGCTTTCCAAATGTGGTCTAATCAAAATGTTGAAAGTCAGATGTAGTTACTAAATTTGATCAGCTCTTTCAGCTGCATTTAGAAAGCAGTGGACACCATTATGATATTATCATCACCTTTTAACCGCATTTTCACATTTAGAAAAACCTTTGAGTCATCTAAAACTTTATTTTCTGGTATTCCTTGGATCATTGTCCTACTGCAGAACCAAAGAGTGCTGAGCTTAAGGTCATAAACCAGATATTCTCCTTCAGGGTTTTCTGGCAGAACAAAAATAACGACCACTAACATGTTAGCCTGTGGATATGAAAGTGTTTTTGTGAAATGCTGTGTGCGTTTCACACCAGAGCTACCAGGGTGCTCACGCTCTGGGCATTCTACTTCTACTTGTTTGCTTGAGCAACTTTGTACCTTAAAAATTTTATCATTTTGCATTCCCTATCTTAGCTTGATATTAAAATTTGTTGGAAGTCTGAAACATTCAATTGTGATAGGAAGGGAAAAAAAGCAGAACCAGATGAGATCTTTTATGCAGAAGATACTTCCTCACAGCAGCATTACATAGAAACAAAACGCTTCCTTCAAAATAGACCCAGGTTGGACTGAAATAACTAAACATGGACACAAAGTGGGAATATGAATCAACAATCAACTTATGCAACTAATTATATGAGTGGAAAAACCACATTCTGTTGCAAACTGGATATTTTCTGATTTTGCTGAGTTAAACAGATGCTTAAAAAAATAGACTGTAGAGAATTTCCTGCAATCTAAAAGAAAGGAATATCAACTTATTAAAACGGTTTTGAGAACTTGGCTCAGTAAAAAGGCATCCATACCTACACACGAAGGTGACATTTAAAACTGACGTTAATCATTTCCAGTGGACTTATCTTGCTGCCCTTGCTGATCCCCTGACTTATCCTCTCGTATATGAAGCTCTGAGTGAAAGGTCTCACCAGTTTTAAAATCGATTTCTCTAAAAATGTAAACACCTTTATCCTCAGTAGACATAAAGCAGTTGTCACAATATATCAAAAATTAAATACGATGAAATTGTTGTCTTTAATGACTTTGACCAAACTAATCTGAATGACCAAAGAACTTCACAGTCCCTCCAGGAAGTTCACTCATTTGCAAATTTTGCACAGACTTGCAATTTTCACCATTCACCACAATTGTTCTACAAATTTGATCAATTACCTTAACATTTTCTGTATTTACTTTTTCCAAACTTTGTGCAGAATTTGCTTTCTGCATACAGTCCACAAAAACTTTAATATCGAATACAGAATTCTTCTTTTACGCTTTGACGTCTCACGACATAATTTAATTTGCATCAGGAGTCCCATTTCAAAACGGTACTTGAAAACATTATTTGCACTTTAAGTACTGGCATTCATTCTTTTGCACTAATACACAGAGAAACATCTAGCACCTGTTTTAGTCCCTCTACTTGCTCCCTGAAACTCTATTCTATCATTCCCCTGTGACTGAGCCTGCGTCCACCGTACCATCAGTCTAACTTTACTGATGCTCATGCGTCACCTACTCTATTACACTGACAAGGTCACAGGGACATTTGAGATTTTTGGAGGGCTTTTTTAAGCTGAAACACTTCAATTACATTTTTTTTGCAGCATACCCTGCAATCTAGTGATGTCCGGTGAGATAATCATGATCAGATAAACAAATGTAGACCACCTGCATGTCATTGTTTACAAAAGGAAATTTCTCACATGCGGACAACGCTGGAGGACAAACAGACTATTCTTTTACATGCCATCTAAAGCCGCGCTGCCGCCGTAGAATAATTCAGTGAAACATGGAAATTCAGGTATCATTAATTTCGTGCTGTGCTCCAGAGCAAAGGGGAAAAACAGCTGAAGTACAAATCAAAACCACGTTTTTCTCGCTTTCTGCATTGGCCAGGCTATACAAAGACTTGTTGTCATAGCAACTGACAACAACGCCCCAAAAGAAAAAAAACACTGAAATATTTCCCACACAAAGAGCAGAACATTCAGTCTGTATTGTTTTAGGCTTAATGTTTATTTTGCGGCTGTTAAAACTGTGGTAAGAGGAGAAAACTATAAATATATCGCTGCACTTGACTTCACTGTGTGGCTTGCTTGTTGTTACTGTTTCTTGGTCTGCAGTTGTGGAGTCACAATGTCTGGGATCTTGAGCGCCCCCTACCATGAGGCAGGAGAACTGCCTGCCTCACCTCCAATCTGTTCTCTGCCGTTTCTGATCGCTCTTCAGCACACAAAACACGTTACACACACAGTTGGAGACAAAAAAAACACTCTACATTATATACACAAGCTAAATTATGGGAAACAGTTCATATGTTAAATGTTTTTTAACCATTTTATTGGCGACATACAGACAGGAGGAACATCCTTTCACATAATGGCAGTTAGCGAGAGGCCGATCAATCCCAGGTGAGGCTCAACTTTCTGCTGCCTCACCGGCTGCGTTTCCGAGCATTCGAATGGGAAAATGGGAAAATTCAGCGATTGTGAAGAAAAATAATCAAAATTGGTTAAACTAAATTAAAAAAAACATTAAAACTTTACAGTACAAACCACAGGGTGAAAATAGCAACATAATTTATTTTATCATTATATTTTTGCCATTGTGACAAGTTTCTTAACCTGGTTATCTCATGCCTCAATAGCATTTGCACAATCTCTTTGGGTTTAGAAACACAAAGATTTCTAACAAATTATTTGTTGCTGTCAGAAAAAAAAACAAAAAAAACAGTATGACAGCAATAGTTGGGGAGTGATAAACAATTGTAATGCAATTGTAAAGTTTTGATTGTCATAAAATGCTGAAGTCGAGTTCTTCCCCAACTGAGCCTTCACTAAATCTCTGATAAAAGTCAACATTTCCACAAGCCTGACAGAAAAAGTTTCAACTTTTAGTTCAAGGTTTCACCCTCTAGTCTATGCCCTGTTTGTGCTGATTCATCCTCTGAATGTCAGAACACAGTATGCTCTCGGAGGAAGTTAAAAGCCACTGCCACCTTACAGGGAAGATTGGTACCCAGCAGCTTACTTTAAAGTGCCTGAAACCTTGTCCCCAACAGCAGAGAATACAAAAAAACCTTAAGGATGTCAAGATTTTCTGACAGATTCAGCCCAGCTTTATTTATGGAAAACACACAATAACACCTTACACAAGGCACAAGCATGATTTACTGTCCTAATATCGTAATCTATATTTATTCTCCCTAAAGCTTCTTATGTAGCATCATGCCAGTCAGTCATCATGAGAGCCAACCAGAGAATATAAATCAGTGACAACAGACTTCAAATTAAAATAAGATAATGTCCTAGCACTAATACAAGGAAATATTGCCAGGCACAAAACAAATAAAAATGTCAGCAATGCATTTATATCGACGTCGTGTTTGAGTGTGCATCACAAAGCAGTGCAACAAGAGGGCACACACAGAATTAGAGAGCATGAGAGTTGGTGCACGGGCTTAAAGTGAGCTCTCAACACAGGTACGCTATAATTGAGGAGAGATGTGCTCAATCTGGCTTCATTTTACTAGAAAGCCTGTCATATTCATATCTCTGTCATTGCCATAGTAACCAAAAGGTCCCTTTTTGAATATCTTCCTTTTGAAGCTTTCACGCAGCTGAAGCCAACGTCTTCAAATCTGCTTTAATACCAGCAACACAGAAAATGTGTGCATGCCAGTGTGTGTCAGTGTGTGTATGTGTGTGTGTGTGGAGCTACCTGCACGGGAGCTTGTAAATTTATCTCCATTACTTCCAGTCACAGTGAGAAGGGTGTGTTGAAAGAGTGCAGGAATGAAAGAGGAGAGCGAGAAGGATAGACAGGAGGGGAAAAAGCCGGTGTGCTGCTCACTTTGGAGACAGTTGCTAGGTGGAGCAGGGAGGATGCTTTGAAGCTTGGATGTGACTGCTCCTGTAACAACCGCCCTAAAAACATGTCTGCATTAATGAAATGTGCATCTAGGAAGGCGCGAAGACAAACATCACATGTATTTGTATTTATAAATATATACAACACTCTACTCTCTGTGAAGTTTGAAATACAACAAGAAAAAGTGGACATATAGAATGTATGGGAACAGAAAACAGCTATTTACCGCGCTAGCTATTTAAGCTAGCGCGGTAAATAGCACCAAGCTAGCAGGCCTGCTTATATTCAGCGTAATAATCATAATTTTTGGAGGAAAGAACCCAAAATATAACGAACTGTATTACAACTGAAATGTTTAATAAAATAAGAACTTACTTACTGAAACAACACATGGAGAACAGGCCACGAATTGAAGGTGTTGAACGGCTAGCGGGAGTTAGCCGGTGAGCGCAGGAAGGCCCGGAAGGCCTGATTCATCAGATACAACGAGGAAGAGATGTGACAGTTGCCAGCAGGTAAACTGAAGTAAACAAAAACAAAGACGTCCTCTACGCAGAATGCGGCAACGAAACACAGAAAATTGTTGTTGAAAATTAGACATATTTAATTTGAATAGATATTCAGAATGTGTTAAAATTTGATTTATTTATTTGTTTTTAAGAAAACAAAATCTACAAATAAAATAGACAATTTGAGTCACACTCTTTACCAGTAGGTGGCGGTAATGTCTATCATACGCTTCTCCAGTAACTTTTTTTTTTTTAAATGAAGAAGAACTTGGAAGAACCAGTCAACAAGGAAAGTAACTGGCATGTAATAAAGTAGAGCTTGTGACATCACATTTTGCCAATGTTAGCATCTATCATTTGCAAAAAGACCTTCATCTGGTTATTTACATCTATTTCTGTTTGTACACACAAGCTATTTTAGTTAGGTCAGAAAAGCTATTTTCATTCATAGTCACTCATTTCATTGACATTATTTTCAATAAACATTATTTGGGAGACATTTCTCTAAAAGTACAAGAGTTAAAAATGGTCAAATATTTAAAGAAAAACTTTTATTTAAAATTAATAATGTTGTTTAGACATGAATAAAAATAGAAAAGTCTCAATATAAATTCTTGGACAGAAAATGGGTTGAGAAAGGAAAACTGATTTTGTGTTGTCACTTTTCTTGGTCTTTCTCATATATTTCATTTAAATTCCAAATGAAATGCATTTATATTTGTGGCTGCAAATCTGACAAACTATGGAAAAGTTCAAGAGATCTGAATACTTTTGCAAGCCATTGTATATAGGAGTTTGTAATTGCAACATGACTAAGCAAAAAAAAAAAAAAAAACACACTTTTGCGAGGAACTGTATGCAACCAAAGAAAAGTGGAAATGAGGCACAACTGAGAATAAAAACACAAAGTCAAACTATTGACGGTTTATATTGATCCGTCACTGCATCCCCTAATCCCTAATAGCATTTTTTTTTATTGATAAAGTGTGAAATCCGTCCTTTAATAAAGGTTTCAGAAAGTTATTTTGTGTCCAAATAAAAAACAAAGAAAAGTTACAGTCAATACATCAGGGCCTGTGACAATTGCACAATGTTTTGTGATCATATTCCGGAAAAAGAAAAAAAACTGCAGACGGAGACAGACATTGGAACGACTAAATAGTTCAACTAACAGAGAACAAGGAGGACAAGGACCTCTTCCTCCCACCATCTCTGTGAGTCACTGCATTCTCCTCCCACATCCATCTCAATGCTTGATCTCATACGACACTTGCACCCAAGAAAGCCCTGATACTGCACTGAAGGATGAGCATGTACACAAAGACATCTATAACTGTCATATGCCTGGAAGGATGAGTATGTTAAGCTGTGCACGCTTCTATACATGCAGAAGTAAAACCAGAGCTGAAAGTCACACAGAAAACAGGCATTCACACCTATACACTTGCTGTAGGGCAAAGGGAGTTCACCATGGCAACAGGAGAATGGGGCAGTAGCTTGCAGCCTGAGGATGAAACAGGTGAGTGAACAGATATCACTTGCATGTGGATGCACACACAAGCAGCCGCATTTGATGCATATGCACACGAGCAAATGGGAACTGTAAATTCCAATACTTGCTTGGGCATTTAAGTTATTCGGATAATGCAAACATGATCCTATATTCCCTATAAAACCGTGACTGCAGCATTAAATAACTGCAGAAAACAAGCATGCTGAAAATAGAGCACAACAGTTATGCGCCTAAGTATAAGCGTGTGCAACCATAGAAACTAAAGGAGGCTCCAGGCTATAAATGTCCCATAACAGAGTAAAGCATCATAGATATGCGGTGGAGCAGCGCATTGTGTTTACTTCTACGATTTGATGATGTTGTCAGTAGATTACCAGCTATATTATTAGTTGATGCATGTAATCACTGAATTGCTTAAAATTCAACCAACTGATTACAATGCAAAAAAAAAAAAAGAAATGTAAGCACAGTAACGGATTACCATGCCAACGAAATAAACTCATGCAGTCATATTTCAGTGCACAGTGAAGCATTGAAACAACATGACTCAATAATTCAACTTCAAAATGTCATTGGGAATCAGTCAGAGACGAAATTTCCAAATTCGAACATGAACGCGTCCAAAGATCAACTGCAACTTGAAAACACCTCTCACTGTTGAGTCACAGTAACGTTAGGGGGGACGACTGATTTGGGGCCGTTCTGTTCACGGCTAATGACTGAGTTGTCCGTGGTAAGAGGTGCGTCGCTTGCGAATTAAACTGGGCAGTGTTTCACGATGATGCAGACAAGGAGACGGGGTACAATGATGGAGTGAAACCATTAAAAGAGCAGAGTGACTCTGAGACAGCCACAGGGAATTGGGTCAGCGGCTAATTGGACAGAAAGACATCAGTGAGTCCTTTGTGTGTCTACACACACACACACACACACACGCACACACACCTTCACACCTTCAGGCATTTAAATGACTGAAAGTATGTCCAGTAAAAGGTCGTTACATTTGGATAATATACAAGTAGATACAGACTACCTTTGATGCTATTTAGCAAGTGGCATATATTATTCTTTAGGCCGCATGCATATGAGCATATTATCATAAAATAACAGTTTATTATTAACAGTGACCGAGCCAAGATATGAAACATGATTATTCATAAAATCCTCTCAAGCATGCATACAAACCACTTACTCACAACCCATGTGTGCAGACACAGGGGGCACACTCACAATGCATGCACGCACACACAGATGCGCACGTCTCCATGCACCCTCTTTCACAGTACAGAAAGTAAAGGAGGCTATAAATAGAGTTTAGCAGACACTGTTGTGATGCCGAGTAAATTCAGGGGATCGGCTCAGTCCTGCATTTCTCTGTTGCGGGGCAAAGACGAGTGGATCAAATGGAGAAAGTGTGGAGCTGCAGAAAGAGGGTGAAACATTATGCTGTATCATGCTACAGTCAGGGCTAAAGAAGGCAGGAGAAAGGGCGGGGATGCATTAGGAAGACACAAACACTTGGAGAGACACTCACTTACACCGTGATGTATCTTATTTCTCAGCACCAGATAGTTTTACACACCTTCTCTCTTTTTGCGAAACAATAATCCTCTTTTTTCCCCCTGCTCCCTTCTACATAAGAACTCTCCATATTGATTCACATCATGTAAGATGATAAATCATGACGATGTATCCTGGTGTGTTAAGTTTTCTACATTGAAACACCTTATAGTTCCAATCCAGGGGCATTTTAGCAAAAGTAGTACGTTGTGTTCTTGTGATTTGTTCAATTTTTATTCCTAAGTCAGAAATTCCAGGTGATAGTTTGGAAAATAGAATTGAACGCTAGAGAAGTTGGCTTTCAAAGAACCCCGAGTCTGAGATCCAATATAGCTCCTCCGAGCACTGATTTGCAGAATTAAACTACATTTGTATTACTATCTTGAATTAACCAGAGGCCCACATATAATTTTCCGAGTTCCAGCCAAAACCCATTATCCAGCTGAAAGGAACTGTCAATAATCCCAAAGCAAAAAGAACTAAGAGTCAAAGTCAATAAAATAAATAACCGTATCGGACCGAAAACTCTCCTTGTGGCACTCCACATGTCAGAGCAATGGCAGAAGAACATCTTCATGTAGCATTAGAAAGAAAATCATCAAATTATTATGACATAAGAAATCAAAAGCTGCAAAAATGCTTAAAATTTCTCATTCTATGAGAAAACTTTTTAAAAAACTCTCTTTTCAACAATGTGCTATGAGTTATATGATATGGGAAGATTTTTCTCTCTGAAGTGTAATGCTGAAAATTCATCTCATTGCACATTTTCCATTATCAGATCTTTATATTATTATTATTAATATTCTGTGCAGATCTCTTTCCAGACTACTTCATTATGCATGTTTAGAGGTGGAACTTTGGGACTAAAAGAGAAGCTTTTCCTTACTTTGCATTTACTTATGCATGAGAAAGAGCGGCGAGAAAAAGTCAGCTGGCAGGCTGAGAGCAGAGGAGGAGATGAGCAATGTGGAAAAGGATAAAGCAGAAAGATGAGGAGAGAGAAAGCAGATAGGGGTCAAAGAGGCAGCCGGGAGGGAAGATGAAAGATCATAATGTGGAGAAGAAAAGGGCAGCGGAGTGATTTGGATGCATCTGGTACAAATTAACAGCAGGGGCTGACAGCACCCAAGTGTGTGCGCAAAAAAGGCTGAATTATTCAGAGACAAGCTGTGGCTCACTGAGCAAATGCTAAGTCGGCATAGGGATGCAGACACACTTGCTCGGGCTCCGCTTGTGATCGGGGAGCCTCTCGCCTCCTCTGGGTCCCGCAGATGGGACAGGAAATGTGTCACTGGGTCAAACTTAAAACTGGGACGGCCATTTTGGAGCAACCATTCCAGGAAAAGGGCCAGGTTTTAAATAAGGATTTTGTACCTTTTGTTGTTTGTTTGCTTTTGTAGCGCCGACTAAGTGGACACGGTTAGCGCTGGGTGCTCTTAATCCATACGTTTCATGTTGTTCATTCCAGTCTCCTGTCTTTGCATGTATAATTCCTCATCCATTCTTTATTCCTGGTCTACTTTATCACACGCAGAGTTGTTTGCCCTGCTCTGTTGACGGGTCGGTGGAATGTGGGATAGCTGTCTAACCTCGTCACCTGTCGAAATCTGCTGCATGAGTGCCGCCGTGGAAATTAGCACCCGGATTATGCAAATCCAAATTGAACTGTGAAGCTAAGAGGCTCAGAACAGTGACCTCGTCATCACACGCTGAGCACAGATTGACGTACAGTTTTGACACACACACACACCCACGCACGCACGCTCTGAGACACACACAGTAAAGCAAGCACAATATTTTACACACCAACGCCGGTACAGTCTGACAGCCTCACAAATCGTTGCTTTGTGCTCCTGCATGCATGTCTGTTTGGGAGTCTGTGTGCATTCCTGCCGCTGCGCATGATCTGAATTATAATTTGATCATTAGAGCCTTGTCCCAAATTACCACACACACACACACACCCACATGCACGCACCCCAACATTGACGGATGCACAGGCCACCGGTTTCTCCAGCTGCGCCTGCTCAGCCGGCTCTTTGTTGGGTGAGTGCACCTCTTCTAGCAACAGGGATAAAACCCTGAGCTGTTTAGCGGAGCTCTGCAAAAAACCGCACAAAGATTCGGATAGCACCTTATTAGCTCTACAGTGAAAACTCAAAATGAACACTGAGATTGGTTCAATGCACTGCAATGGTTCTTGATGAGAAGGATCCGAGTCTGCATATTTTAATGAGTAGATAGTATAAAATATAATGGTAAATTCTGCCACCTGTGCAACATATTATGCTAATTAAACATCTTTTGCAGCAGGTTATGAAACAAGTCTGTATCCTTTACTGTGGGCGAATGATCATTTCTCTCACTTCTTTTTTTTTTGTCTTCTGAGCTAATAATGTTTTTTTTTCTTTATATATCTTGAGAGGAGACATCAAGCGATGCTCAGAGTGTGCTAAATGAAGAACTATCTCTGACCACTTCAAAGAAAAGAGCAGAAAAACAGGCGGAAAAAATGAGTGGAGGAGCAGGGAACGCTTCATCCATCTTCATCCGCGTCCCGCTGGAGGGTGACTTCCTGTCTGAACTCTGATAGATGACAGATAACGTAATGCAAACAAGAATTTGTTTGCGAGTCTGCTGCACGGCTTCCTTCACACGCAGCCTCGTCTGCGCCCGTGCTCACTCGTACAGTCTGCAGGATTTAAAATCTAATAGTCTGCATTAGCTCAGCTTTCCATTGACATTTTACGGGCAGAAGAGCTTCAGCCGCTAAACGCGAGTGTGTGCCTGTGTCAGACACACAGGCCGACAGCAGTGAGTGTGGACGGTGTGCAGGAGAGGACAGAGTAAAACAAGAAAGGAACAGATGATGAAAGGGACGTGGGTAGCTCTGAACAACAGAAAGAGAAGAGGTCAGTCACACCAGTCAGAAAAAGGGGAATGGGGAGTGAAAATAGCAAACTGTGTCCTAACGACAGGCTTCTCTGTAAGTGGATGAGGCAATGCAAGTTTATTTGAAAAGCACCATTCTCACGCTATTTAAAGTTCAAGCATTAGAACATTAACAATAACGTGTGCGTCAGTTAAAAGGGGGGGGGGGGGGGGAAACAAATCCATCCGTTTTCCCACATTTCATTTTCCAGGGACCTCTCCATGCTGCTCCTTCATGTTCAGGTGAACATTGAAGAAGCAGATTTCAGATGGTCTGTAAGTGCTGCTATTTACTCACACCATCCGAGGCCATTCTGCACCTGGCGGCAATGGCGTTTTAAAAACAGATGTTTTCACAAAAAAGGGAGCCCAGGTCGTAATTTAAAGGCTGGTGTAACATGATCCACTCTCTTGGTTTAGGTCGGGGCGGATGAGCTGAAGGTGACTGTAACGGGTCGTGTTTATGTGGTGTCAAGCTGTGTGTGGCCCCGCAGTTTAGATGTGTGTTGGTCTTAACTTTCACCAATGGAATTACAATGAATCGACGGGGGTTGAAAACAAAAATCAAACACGATAAACGTAAAGAAGGCTTCATCGGGTTGTGTGTTAAAGCTATTCAGTGCTGCGCTAAACATTCAACGGCTAAAGTCGTGACTCATGAAACATCTGCAAAGACAATATTTTATGTTCTGTCCAGGATTTTTTGCTCAAATCTAATTCTATTTTTCCCCCTTTTTTCAGTAAACGCAAGCAAGAGCTTCACATCGTTTACTGCCATTCCCCTTCTTCCTCCCCCAACCACTTCCTCTCATTCTTCATTTTTCAGTGACACAGACGATCATATCCCCTCCCGGGGGGAATTGGATGTAACTTAATACGGGTCAGTGATACACAGAGAAATGCCCTCCACACCTCTAACCCAGTTAGTGCGGAGCTGGGGGTATTTGTAAAAAAAAAAATAATAATAATTCATGAATGGACGAGTCCATTTCTATGAGCTATAATACATCATCTGCATTAATGGACGGTCTCTCTCTGTGCTGGAGGTCATTAACAGGACCTGTAGCAATTTCCACTTCTTACTGACCTTTGCACCGCTTCTTTAAATGCTCACAATAACAATGATGATAATAGTAAGAGAGTTTTCCCATTTCTGGCCCATTTAGTGATGAATATGCCTGGGAAGAAAAGCAGCAGAGAAAGCATTTTCTGTTTTCCTCATGCAGGTCAGAGGTTTAGGCGTTGCTGTTTGAGTGGAGAAATAATTGAGCTGGATTTCTACTTAATCTCCTGTACAACTGTAGCCAGATACTTACTTCCAATCCATTGAAAAGATCATCTTTTTTTTGCAGAAGTCGGATTAAAAATGACCCGCTCTTTAAGAATTTACCAAACAACATCAAAGTTTGGGGATTTAGCAGCACTGCAAGGAGTGGAAACTAGGAGACGTACTGCGAGAATTTGAAAAGAATGGAGGAGAAAAGGATTTTCGCAGTAATGCCAAATGATGACTGGGGGCAGATGAAAAGACAAATGAAGGACTGAGTGTCATTTTCACATCCTTGTGCGACGGGAACATTTGAGACGTGTCTTGCTAATCATTTATGGAGCGACAGACTCCTGCACAGAATCACCTGTGAGGAAAACGCAATGGAGGGAGTAAATCGCGTGATTTACTCTCGTTGTGAAACGGCCACTCCAACGGCAGATGCTTTATTTTGAAAGTGTAATAACTGGCTGCTGTGATTTATATGAGAAAGATTGGAGAAGCTGCTTGGTCATTCGTGATTAATGCTAAAACAATGGGGCTCCTCTGAAGACCAACAAGAAGTCGATTATAGAGAACAAGAAGGCCACGCAAACAATAATCCTTTTGTTATTCTCATTTTCAGATTTCCTTCAGGCCGAGATTGAGCTCTCGTGTGTTTTCTGTGATTGCGCCCAATGAAAGATCGTGCAGCGCTTTTACCTGGCTTCAAATTCACTTAAAGCTGTGTGACTACCTCTTAACCCGGCTTAGCGTTTCCCCTGCAGAGCAAACCCAGACTTAAACAGTCAAGCTGCAAGCTGAAGAATTATGGAGGTTCTTTTGTCTACCTGGACATGCAGGATGCCATGAGAGCTCATTAAAAGTTCGAAGCTTTTCCTTGCTTTATGGGTTTGTTTTTCCTCTGTGCTTTTCCTTTGTAGTGCTGACAGCTATCTCCTTTGACATTTTGTAACTTTATTTTTAGTGCTGTGAAGCACGTCATAAGGTTTGAAAGTGTGTTTCATTTCCATATCCAGGAACTTTGTTTGATTCGTCGTGAACTCTAAGAATGCTCTTTGCATAGCTAGGGGAAAAAAAGGTTGCAGTCTGGTAAAATGATCGCAGTGAGTTTGATTTTCACTACATAAGCTAAATATTTGTTTGTCGTTTCACTTGGGTGCTTGTTTATTTCAGTTTTTTTTTTATTTTTTTAGCATTTAGTAATGGTTAGGGACAAAACCCTGATAACTAGGGCGGTAAACCTTGTGAAGTTTGCATCAAGAAAAAGTAGGGGAAGACTCAAACTCAGTTGGCCGCATTACAGCTAACAGCAGTCTGGGGATGTATACATCACCACAGCATGATGCTACCACTACTGTGTTTCATAGAGGAGATTATGTGTCCAGGGAAATGTGCAGTATTAGCCCTCCCCCCCCGATGAATGCCATCTCTTCCTTTTATTTCATGAAAAGAGTTTATTCACCTCAAGGAACATTCAAACTGGAGCCCTGTGGGTCTGAAGAGCATCGAAACACTGAAATACAGAGCGAGTCATGTGCCAAAGGTCAGCTAAGGTCTGACAAGCCACCTGCTGCTTTTTCCTGTTTACCTCCTGATGCCACCGATGATGGACAATATCCTGCTTTGCTTTCCACTGGACCTCCACGCTTCCACACATACACTGCTGACCTATATAACCCCACTCCCACTTGTTCCCCAACATTCCTTTTCCCTGTTTTCTACTCCGTCTCATCCTATCAGTCAGACTCTGGCCGCCTCATTTGTGTGTGGGGACGTATACGGAGGATGAAAACAGAGCAGAGAAAGACTGAGACAAGGTGCGGTGAGGGCGAAGCGTAGACTAAACCAGGTAGTGAGACAAAGGCACCGTCGTCACTGATCCATATCTATAGCACTACATAGGGTCTGCATTCCCCAGCTGGAGGTGGATGAACCAATCAGAGCATGACACACATCCATAGAGCCTTAGTATCCCGTGGCTGCAATACTCCAGACCTCCCATTGGGTGCAAAGCGGATGGAAAACAAGACGGACTGGATTCACAGGCAAACCCATTCTACCTGACGTGTCCTAATCGCCTGAAAATTACCACACAAGTAACCCGGCATCTATAAACAGACTCTCTTTCGCCATGTACCGGCTCAGTCCCCGGGCGAGTAAAATTCAATCACCCCGTCCACTGGCTGCGGTCTAGACGGAGAGGAAAGGAAGAAGAGTAGAGGTGGAGAGGTCAATCTACAAAGCCCCGAGGCAGACAGAGGACTGTCTGGCAACAGGTACACAGAGTGTAGCACTGAGTTAAGTTGGAGAAGAGGGCAGAGCGAGGAGTTAGGTGGAGAAAACAGAGAGAGGAGTTTACAGAAAGGCAGCAGAGGTCTGAATCAGCTAGTAGCCTGGACAAACTGAGAGAGACGACCTGATTTTCACCTGGACAGGAAGAAAAGAGAAGCATGAGGTGAACTATTCAGAGCGACATATTGCCATATTCATTTCATGCTAAGTGTTCAAGGCTGCCTCAGACACTCATCATCTAATTACATCGGGATCAATCTGTTCATTTACGTTCAGGGAGCAGATCTCTTTCTCAACTACGCCTCTGATTACATCCCTCATTCCTGCCCCTTCGTTCCCTTTCCTCTGCAGCTCTGGATGTTTAGGGTTAGCTTCCCGCTGGAAGGGGAATGTTTTCCACTCTGACTTCAGAATCACGCACAAAATTGTGTTGGTCTGTCCACTTAAATCCCTACACACTGCAGAAAGCTGCGCGGGGTTCGTAGCATGTGTTGGTCCATATTTGGGTCAGGGAATTGATGTCCTGACAAGAATCCCCCACTACCTCTCAATTACCACCGCCCACAGCTGTTGTCTCCAGATTTTTCCATCAAAAATTCACCATTCTTCTTCTTCTTCTTCTACAACAACATCCACAATTGTGCTCAATAAATCTTTTAAGCTGACATTTTTGGCTCTTGTCCTAACAACAGAAAGACAGTCAATGTGAGACTGCAGCCAGCTGCTTCTTGATTGTCTCTGTTTTTCAGACGTAATAACATCTTGTATCCTGACTCCTGGTGTTTATGAAATGGAAAATAAGAATACATTTTAGAAGTTTGCATTAGTTCTGTACATACACATAACCACAACATTTTGGCAGTGCTTTGCGCGTTCACTTTTTTTTTTTTTTTTTTTTTTTTTTTTTTTTACACAGAGCCAGTTGCTAAGCGTCTTGACCCAATTTCCAGAACAACTGTCTTC
Organism: Poeciliopsis turrubarensis; assembly: GCA_010277015.1. Classification (NCBI taxonomy): domain Eukaryota; kingdom Metazoa; phylum Chordata; class Actinopteri; order Cyprinodontiformes; family Poeciliidae; genus Poeciliopsis; species Poeciliopsis turrubarensis. Next base: position 2,100,021 of record VMRN01000060.1, read on the forward strand.
TTAAATCTGAGAACAAAGAGAAAGGTGAACCGGAGTAACATTCCCCCTCACCGCCTCTTTAAGTCTCCAGACGCAGAAGGAGCAACGGCTTCTGGAAAGATTATAAAACTTAACAGGATCATGTAAAGTGGAACACTGCAGTTTAACAGCAGGGAGAGGAAGTGCTGTTGTTTTTAACTGTGGAAAGTAAATCCTGCTTCATGTCAGAACCTTAGCTGGCTCGGTGGCAGCTGACACCAACCAACCGTGCCACGTTAAACACACACCTTTTTCTTGATCCGCTTCAATGGTCATCAGTTGGGACGGCATGATAGGTATTTACTGACATAAACGTTAAAGGAACAGGGGGCATTCTTCGAATAAATGTTCACGTTGGATAAAAATGAACCTACTGAATGTAAAACACAAAACAAAAAAAGCTGTCCAAACCAACCTTTTCATGTCTGAAAATATGATAACCTCTCTGCTAAGTCATGACTTAACTGTGATTAACCACATTTTTCAAATTACCTGAACACCCAGACCTGATTGCGGATTATCGAACCTGTCTGACAACATGAAGTAGGCTGAACAATCTCAAACAGCTATTTGAATAGCGTGCTCGCTTATCTCACCCATTTTGAATAGTGTGTAGAGTATTTATTACTATAATAATCAAACTTAGACAAATATGAGAAATCGATTTTTCAGCGTCCCAGGCTGTAAGTGTGTACAAGACGAGTCCTGAGTGTCAAAAGCAAAAGATGAAGGAGAGCATTGGCAGAAACAGGGACAGGAGAGGAGAGTGGGATGTGTTCCTCCCGAGTATGAGCCCTGGAAGGATTCAGAGCTGCACAGAATGCTTAATGAGGAGGGATTTACAAACAAGAACCTTAACTGCTCCCAGGAACACAGGGAGCCCCTCCACCCCCAGTTGGTTAGACTAATCAATCCCCTCGATCTCTTTCTTCTCACAGCCCAGGAAGGGGCAAAAGACTCGTCCTGACTCTCTAAACGTGCAGCAGTAAAATCCTTTTTTGAAAACTATCTAAAAGGTGAACAGTGCACAAAATGAAAACAAACAGGCTTCAAAGAGCTGCAGATTCAAAATGGCAAACGTTGTATACACTTAGGTGCTCACCAACGAGCTCTGGGACGTCACAAACACATTACCCTGCCCAAGCTGCCAACGCCAGAGACAATACGCGAGCGCAGGGCCGGCTGGCTATTCAATAATGGCTCGAAATGGGGGAAATGGCTTCTGAAATTGCATTTTCTGGGGGTGTGGGGTTGGTTCTCATTTTAAGTACACAGCCGCAGATTCGCATTCATTTCCTGTGTGACTCGGTCAAGCATCGCATCCATCAAACATCCCATAGCTTAATCTCAGATGTGACGGGATTAACAGCATGTCAGGAAAATATTTTTCTGTTATTTATCCTGTCAGTACGTGCTTTTTTTTTTTTTTTAGATCTTGTCTAAAGTTAGCAGATCTATGTTCCGCTGTTAGAAATGTCTGAGGACACAGTGACAGCAGCAAATTACTGGAGCAGGAAATCTTTGGTAGCATCTTGGACTCCACACTGTGAGGAGCGTTTGCCACTTTACTTGTTACTGTGTGCAACTATATAATCCACAATGTCTCCAGTTATTGCACTTTTCTTCGTTCAAAATCGTCATTCTGACTATTTTTTAATTTTGTTTTGTTTTTTTGTTAGGAAATTAATAGTTTCATGAGGAAGGGTTCCACCCAAGCAGAAAAAAAAAGGTTGTGTGACATTGCTGCCACCTAGTGGACAGTCCCCACCACTCCAGACTTAGTTTTTTAACTAAAAATAATACTTCTTCTAAAGGTTATCAAATCCAAGAATAATTTCAGATTTTTTTTTTTTTCAAGTTTGAGGGTTTTCCAAGCCAAATTTCAGGTTCCTCCAGCTACTGTTGTTTCTTGTTGCATACATACATGCCTATAGTTTTGATTTGGTAGGAAACGATGCCGTCTGGAGATGAAGAGCTCCGTCTGAAGCAATGTGCCTTCTGAGTTGCATAGGACAATCTACTAAATACTAACTAAAAGGGTTAACTGAACTCGAATACTAGTGAAAAGATATGTTTTTATTGGATTTTAAAGGATGACAACAAGGAAGAGGAGCAGGCTTCCATGTGTGTCGTCCAGAAAGCGTGTGCAATTTGTACTAATCGTTTTCCAGGTTTGGTACATTATTAGCAGAAAGGGCTTTTGGGAAAATGTTGCTGTTTCTAGACTGTATCTCCTGCTCCGTCGTCAAAAAGTTCCACTCCTCCATCCGTCCATCCAACCATTTATCCCATCAACTGCTCAGCCATCCATCCGTCTAGCCTCTATATTCTTTTTCCATTTTAACATATTATTAAGAGCACAACACCTGATGAATATCTGTTTTAAATGTGATTTAAAGTTTGGTTTTTAAACTTGGAAAAAGCAGCCTGAAAACAGGAAAATATTTGACAGTTCCAGTCTGATAAATTATGTATTTTTGACATGCAGATGTGTAAAAACGGGACAGTTGTACCACTTACGCTCCACTACGAGCTATAAGTTTCCTGCTCTTTCACATAAGGCCATGAGAAGTGACAATTTTAATAGAAACTGGATCATTGAAGTAGGGAAGGAATTATAATGTCTATGTTGTTCCTACAGGTAACAACGGACAGTGAATCCGACAGATTGTGTGGTTCAAGTCTCCCACCAGCACCAGCAAACAGCAGCATCCTTTATCAAACGTTTTCCGTTGCACATGCAGTTAGTTTCTCGTCTTTGATGTACATAGCACAGTGGGGGGGTAGAGGGGAAAGGCTCACTGTGAAAAACTTGTGAGCAGAAGAAAACATAATTTCTTCCCCTTTGAGATCACGTTGTGTGTAACTTTTCAATTCTGCTGCATTTAAACTGTGACTTCAAAGCAGGAGGCGCAACAAAGGAGTGACTTCAAACATCAAACCTGGCCGTTTCACTCCAAATATGAATTTCTTTTTTATTATTATTATTAAACAAAGAGATCTAAGGGGGGGGGGTTTGTTTTTGTTTTTTTTTTTTTTTTTTTTTTTTGTTTTTTTTTTAACTCTTAATATTATTTCCTGACACTGTGACTCTCAGAAGTGTTTATGCCTCTCAAACTTTTGCACATTTTGTCATTTTACAACCAGACACTCTGGTCTTTACTTCCTTGAAATTGCATGTAATTGACAAAATCAACAAAGTGCATAATTATAAGGTGGGAGGAAGCAATACAGGGTTTTAAATATATATATATATATATTTTGCAAGTTTGAGAATCAAAACATTTGCAAAAAACTCGGCTCCTCTTCACACATTCTGCATACCTTTGTATAAAATCCAAATTGTGCGGAATAGTTTGAAAACAATGCATCACTTTCAACCGTTTTGAAATAAGAAAACGACTAAACGGTGATGAAACGGACACTTTTGGAAAGCACAGTCGGCTTGCTGTCACTTTGTAGCAGTTGGGTTTTGTGATTCAGATCCCAGTAAAAGAAGCTGATTCATTCTGTTTTCAGCAAAAGCCGCAAAGGCCTCTGATAACATCTCTGCTTTGCATGAGTGTGAACAGCGGCCAAACATGCAACTGCAAAACACGACGCAGGGAGATTCAGCTCGCAAACATTTCCTGAAGTGTAGGATAAGGCACTTAGAAACCTTATGTTCTGTTAAATTTGCAAAAACCTAAAAGGCAAACGCACAAAGGCATCCACACACATATGCAAACCTAAAAAAAAAAACTCATGCAAAGGAAGTAAGAAATGTGTCTGATATGTCGTAAGAGGCTTGTTATGGTTTCCTCACATAAAAACAAAACTACTGCAACATTGCATTAACACGCACGCACAAGCACACGCACACACACACACACACACACATACACAAGCTGCCTGTGCTTACTTCTGACCCTTTCTGAACGTTTGCATGTCGGATCAGCACTCCTCAACAGCGCCCCTCTGTGGCTGTTTGGTTGAATTGAGCGCCAGCCTCACCTCTGTTTTGACTGGGCCGACTGACTGGAGGCTGCGCAAAGGGATTAGCGTTTGGATTAACGTCTTTAGAAGAAGCTTAAGGTGATAATGCACACAATCATATACATGTTATTCCCACAGGCTATATTCCTCACAGACATCTTCAGCAACGCACATTATGAAAAAAGACATAATGTATCTCTTGTATCTTAAGCATCACTGGACTTTTTATTATTATTATTATTATTATTATTATTATTATTATTATTATTATT
>VMRN01000060.1:2104295-2116172 GCA_010277015.1 Poeciliopsis turrubarensis
TATATCGCCTTTCTTCCTTTTGAACTTGGTCGCTGGCATGATGCTGCCACCACCATCCTACATAACAAAGTGTTCAGGTTCAGGTTCAGTGTTGGGAATCGGAGCTCCTCCTTCCTGGTCTTCTTTCACCGATTGTTTTCCTGTTCCCATCCATCTGAATTAGCTCCGTGGTGAAACGAGATGATGCAGCTCAGCCCGGCATATCCTTACCGGCTCTAATCTCATGTAATCATCATTAATGGCTTGTAATTACAGCGGCGTCACGACGTCGCAGCGGGGCTGCGTCAGCGTCAACACGTCCTGGCTGCAGATGCTGCCTTCAAATGCCGGTTGGAAATGGGAACGACCCCGTCCTGTTTGCTTCATTTAGCCGAAGTTGCAGCTCGGAGTGCGTAATTATCATAACTGGGTTTTTTTTGTTTGCTTGTTTGTTTGTTTTTGTTTGTTTGTTTGTTTGTTTGTTTTTGACGTTGTGCAAATTAAGATACAAGCGATTTAGATGTCGGTTTGCGAATGTGTCATTTCTTATTCTCTTGCTAAAGGCATCTGATGGAAAATCGAAACGAAACTTAATTATTTCACTGGAGCTTCACTGAACGGGGAGAGCATATTGATGCGCAACACTTGACTGTTTACAACTCCGCAGGGGGCGGGGGGGGGTCCAGCCTTCCGGGAGCTGGTATTTCCGGGCTGCACTAAAGGCACCAGCCGCCCGCTGCCGCATCTCTCGCTTCACCTTGCGGACGCAGCGGAAAATAAATGAAAACCAGCGATGTCAAGGAAAGGGACAACACAGCCTCTCCGCGGTGAGTGACCGACCATGGCCAGTCGGTGGAGAGAAGGTCACCGCAGCCGCTCCAGGGAGCACGGCTCCAGCCTGAAAACAGCCGCTGCGCCCCGGCAACAGGAACCGTCCGGAGACGCCGGGGACCCCTGGGAGCCGCTGCGAGAGCTGCCGAGATGGATGCGGCTCTACCTCTACGGCATGCACGGCGTGACTCTGGACGTCCTGCTCTCCGCCCTGCAGGGGGTCCTAACCACTCGGGACCCTAAGCTGGTGGGCTTCTCCTCTCCGTACCTGTGCGTCATGCACGCACTGACCCACTTCGCGCTGGAGAAGGTCTACTCCCAGAAGAAGAGCTTCCGAGGGCGGCCCGTGGTGTTCCACCTGGTCTTTTATCCGTCTGTCTACATCGGACTGCAGATCCTCGTCGGGAACATCAACACTCTGGCCGAGCAGGTGCGAGTGGTGTCCGGGACGCAGCTGGTGGTCCACTACATCCTGGCTTTGTATTTCTCCCAGGTGTTCCACAGAGGGCTCGCGCACCTGCAGTACCAGCCCACCGACCCCGGGAGGAGCCTCGGCGGTCCGTATCATCATCATCATCATCATCCTCGTCGTCATCATCATCCTTCAGGAGGACTTCCCGGGTTCGCCCGGTTCTTGTTCTTCGGCATGCACGGTTTCCTGGACGAGGTGTTGTTCACGTCTCTGTTCAACCTGGTGGAGAAAGGGGTCAGGGCCGCCGGGGGCCACACGTCCCTGTGGTCCTTCCTGATGTACGGCAGCTGCAGCTTCGTGGTGGAGAAGCTCTACTTCCACCTGCACTTCGGGAGAGGCTGGGGCGCCTGGCGGCGCCTGCCCATCTACATCTGCTTCATCTACACCTGGGAGTTCTGCTGCGGGCTGACGCTGAGGCAGTTTGACGCCTGCTCCTGGGATTACTCCCACTACCCGCACAACTTCATGGGACTCATCACCCTCCTGTACCTCCCGGGCTGGCTGATCCTGAGTCTGTACCAGGACGTGCTGTCCAACGTGCTGCTGAGAATAAGGTGCACCAAAGAGCCAGACTGCGCGAGTGGGGAGAATGGAGAGGTCAACGGACCACTGGAGTCGAAGAAAAAATAACTCTTGGTGCACAATCAGCTTCCTGACAGACCTATTAAAAAACGATTCAGGTTCACCTCAGCAACTCGGACCATCTACAATGAGTTCATACGTTTCTGTGATTCCGTTCAAAGTGTGAAACTCGCATTTTGATCGGCAGGTTTAATATCTGAAGCATTCGCTTGCTTTGAGAATGATGGCTTCCCAAAATTCAGCTTTTCAAAAGTGACAAACAGTGAGGAGGCTGGCTCCTGAAAGAGGTATATTTTCCAGTTCACAACTAATGGAAACACTCAGTCTTTGAAAGGTATCAACTAACTTGAAAAGAAAAATCACACATACAAAGTATACCCGTGTACTATGCAATGTAATGACTAAGCCCAAGTTGTTTCAGATTTGACTTTTTTTCCTTCTACACTTTTACCTTCCACTAAACTTTCCAATAATGGGCTTGTAACAGCACTCTGAACAGCCACTTCTCTACAAATGATTCTTCCTCGTAAATGCCGACATTCCCCTTTTTTATATATTGTTATTAGTATTCCAGTTTTCTGGGAAACTAAATTTCATTATTTTCAAACCATAATATTAATGGGACACTTATATCTATTTGTGTCTAATGGATTTATACAAATGTGTGGGTTTCCCTTTAGTTGAATTACTGAAATAATTGAACTCTTTAATGTATCAAGATGCACCTGTATGTCATATTTTACTGAACATGTTCTGATTTTTCACTTTACGACGCCCAACTGAGACCATTGACTGTTTATCTAACCCTTATAAATTACATGAACTTACTGCCGTTTTCCTCTGTACAGTGTAAAATCTTGAATTCTAAAATAAGAACATTTTCTATTTTGATATGTTTACAACTGTGACTGCGCGTTTTGTGACGGCTCTCATCTGCAGTTCCAGAGCCGGCCCAAAGTATCGTGCAAAACAAAACGCCCGGCACCTGACATCTTCAATGTTATGTTAAATTGGAGCAGATCGATTTGAATTATTTTGTGGTTAAATAAGTTAAAATGTCAAAAGAAACCCACATGGATTTTGGTGTCTTCCATTCTTTTTGTGTGTGCTACGATCAACTCATTTGTAAATTTAAAGACGTATGACCTGATTTTATCTTTTGAAACAAGTTTTGATCTCAAGCGAGGCTTGTGATCAAGTCACACTTTGTCCACTGCCTTGGTCCGGCTCTGGTGCAGAATCACCAGTGGAGGAATTGTGGGTAATTTTTAATCGCAACAGGTTGTTTAGCATGCCATAACTCCTGCACATACCTGCATGCTGAAACTGTGTTGAAAAATGTTAAACTTTTTAGACTTTTTAAAAACAAAGTACAACGCACTGAAAGCTGCCTGATGTTCCGAAATCAGTATTTCCAGACCTTGAATTTGTCTGTTTAATTCTATTTTAATTTTTTTTCCATAAACCACCAAAAGAGATAGTTCAAAACTGAAAAGTGAAGTTCCAGTAAATTGTTAGAAGGAGCTGAGAGAACTGCCTTTAAACTTTTAATGGAAATTCACTTTTAAAAATCCTGAACTGTTCCTGTGAAGTTATCGCATATTAACCCAGTCACAAATGTAGCAACCTTGAGCAGAGTAGAAATTTGGAACCACGTGGGATTACTGTGAATTTTTCATGAACCAAACATTACTGGAGTGCCTTTCTGTGCAGAGACTCGATTAAACATAACACGACTCCTGCAAGTGCTACAGCCATGGATCCCAGCATCCCAGACAGATTACACATTGGAAACTTACATCGGTTTGACTGCTCTCTAATGGAAAAAGCATGCCCTTGTAACACTGGGAAAAACAATTGTGTGAATGTTTTATGTTTTTTAGTAAGAAAGTGAATTTTCGTCTTGTATATAATTCCCCAGATTCATTTGGAAGTGCAATTGTCCCAGATACAGACTATTCTTGATAAATATCGTTCAACTTCTTAACGCTCTGAGGCAGGCTTGGTGATTTCGTTGGCTTGTTCTATGGACTCGGCAGCTATACTGACGTTCTCTAACATTTCAAATATTTATGCCATTTACTGCATGACTGAACAACTTTGCACATCCTAAACATATTCCATGACCGCATAACTGTACCTTAACCACACGTGTTTTGAGCACTTTCATAAAGAAAGAGACCAAAACGAGTTTGAAAAATCAATAAAAACAAAGTCTGAGTAAGATGTACGTCCCTTCTAAAGAAAAATAACAAAATAAAACTCAGCAGCATGAACTGTATTGATATTTTTGATTTGATGAAAAGCTTCAACTTGTACTCATTCATTGTATTAATAAAACGACATCTGTCGCAATCACCAGTGTTTGAAGTGGCTATGTCAACAAGCACACTGAGAATAAATTTCCATGTCAAATTGGACCTGTTTAGTTTTGCTTTCACTTTCCTACAGATGAGCCTGGATTTTGACCCTCTACTCAGGTTACCCATTAAAATGTAACACATAAAAGGTGAACTTTACCTTATTAAGTTGATTAGATATAATAAGCTCAAAGGTAAACATTGTGCTATTTGTACTATTTGACCTGAACAAGCAGTCGTTCAGACACCACACCACCCAAGGGATTGCAACTGAGCACCCCAGCGACTTTCAGCACACTTCACTGCACCTCCCGCTGGGAATGCATGATGGCACCTAATACCAGCTCATTAGCGATCTTAAGCTAATGTGGCAAACTGAGTGTGTGAGGTTTCAGGTATACAAAAACAGGAAGTGAGACGAAACCATTTACCTCACCACAGCGTCCTTTACAGAGCCCCCCTCACCAGCCTGATACCTGCTGAAGCTACGAATAATCAGTTTGAAAGGCCTCATTATTTATCTCAAGTGCACAGCCTGAATACTGTGAGGGGAAGCCGCCGTGATGTTATCCAGCAGTTGCTGCCTTGGCCGTTTGAGAGCCTGAAACCCCATATTTGGACAAAAGGACGAGTCTGAAATCTGATACTTTGAAACGGGTTGGATAAAAGTATATAGAGTTGACATTTTAGGCCTGATGTCTGTTCATCTGAACCACAATGTAGTAAGCAACCAAACTTTATGCAGCCTTACAACATGTATCTACAATTAGTATAAAGTAGGCTAGGTAGAGTTTTGCCTGCAGCAAATGTCTCTCAGTGAAAGAGCAGACACAGTTTTATGATAACATTGATTACTTTTTGACAAAAACGTACCAGTTTTTGTGATTGTTAAAAAACGTTCTCCATCCTTGACCTGCAAATCCCCAACCAGTTCGCAAAAATCTGCAAGGTTTCCAATTGGTCTGGGTCGAGCCACCCTACGGTAAATTCACGTTTTAGCTCTCTACTCAACCGTTACCAGTTCAAATTCATATATTTACCTGTTTGCTTTTCATTTACATTTTAAATAAGTTTAACAAAATGAATATTGAGGAAAACGTTCAAATGTTTCTGATGATGTGTGGATGGAGTCTAATGAAATATGACAGTCAATGGGTGACTTCATGCTGATAGGCATTCTTTTTCGGCATCACATAATCCCATATCCGGACAGCAGACTATGAGTAGATTACGGACCATAAAGGGATTAGTGATTTTACCCAGAATGGCCTCAATAAATACAATAAAAAAAAAGAGGCTAAAATCTCAAATTTTATTTTCATTTCAGTTTAGTTGATTAAATTCCAATGCCATCCCTTTCACTTTGATTTACCTGTTAAAAGGTTTGCTCTCGAAGAGAAATGTATTTCAATTTCTGCAGGTTCTTACTGTAGACTGCACTAACATGTACTAAATAAATCAAGTCTCCTCTGTGCAATAAGTATAGCGTTAGAGCAAAATAATTTGCTAGAAATCTGCAAAGTTGGATTTTAATTCAGGATTTTTCTTATTTCACTCATTTCTGTCTTAAATGTGTAATTTCAGGGCATGAAATCAACCCCCTCTTGCCACCAATCTCAATGTGCTTGATTTACATATGCAGTCAAATCACAGGCAAATATCCACTGAAGGTAAGATTGTCTCTGACACCAAATATTGATTCTGGCCATTGTGGTCACATAAGACAGGAAACACTTAATAGAAGGTGAAAAAAGCATTGGTGTAGTCTGTGTATTAGTTTAATTAGTGGTCGTTGATTAATACATGAACATTAATTGCCAGAGTAGAATTAATGTTCATTTGTCCCTAAAATGGCTATCATAAAGATTAGCTTAGTGAGAAAAGTGTCTGGGAGTCGGCCGTTCAAAATCAGTCATTTCTCCCATGGACAGGTTGGCCAAAAAACACCCGCAGACTGGAAACTATGGATCACCACCCGAAGACATCTGTGGAATCTCCCCATCGATGCTTTTGCCGGACAAAGAGTAGAAATGGGTGCACTTAAACTAACTGTGCTCCAAAACTGGATGGCACAGAACCTGCTGACTGCTATTGTTGTTTGTTCACATCCTGCATTGTCTTATCTTAGGTCCACGATGTCCCGAGCTGTGACAGGTGCGATGATACAGCTTCAGCTTCAGCTTCTACAAATGACTCAAGATGACGGTTGTGTTCCACTGCCTCGAAAATATCCAGACTGTTATGAGGAAATCGCTTAAAAGTAAACACAGAATGATTTTCTAATTGACAATGCCAAAACCAAGTGATGAGTGTATTGATGCATTGTATTTGCTATGCTTTAAGAATATATATTTAAAAAATATATATTAACAGTTTTTTAAAAGATTTTTTTATTTTTTTATGCTTATTTGTATTCATTCCATAAATAGGGGGGAGTTTTGCAAATGGTAATCTCATGAATAAGTTGTTTGTCTCTCCGCTCTTCGCTGAAACCGGGTGCGCTGGAACGTCCTGCTCTCGGAGACGTCGGTACCAGCCAGCTCAGACGGGCGACCGACTCCTTATCTTGAAGTTTCTGTTTGGTCTGACCAACATCCGGCCCGCTTTTAATAAAACAGACTGCTGCAGGGAGGCGAGTCGGAGTTTCGAGGCACCACTGTGGTTGTGCGACGCTTTAAACTCTCCCTCTTTGCAAAGTATGACTACTCTCTGTGTTGTTATTAATATGTACATGTTAAAATACCTAACAAAAAGCTTATTCGTGACCTCGAACCTCTTCACATGTTGGCGCTTAACAGCCGTCAAGATCAATTTGTTCTGATCAGATTCGGTGTGATACACTGACACAAAGTAGTGCATATTTGCGAAGTGATACAAAAATAATACATTGTTTCCAATTTTTCTAAAAGAAAATAACAAAAAAGTATTCAAACCACTATGAAGACCAAACAACAGAGGAGGCTTGTGTGGGTTATGTTTAAAAAAAAATAAAAAAATGCTTCCCAGCTTTAAAACATCTCACAGAGTTCTGCTCAATCCACCATCTTAAAATAAATACTGAACCACTCAACTGCAAACCTTCTCAGAGATGACTCACCAACTGAACTGACAGGCGCGGACGGTGTTACCCAGGAAAGCAATGCAGAGAAAACGGCCAGTGATGAGAGAGAAAACCAACAGAAGTCCCGTTTGCGGTCTGCAATGCCACATGTAGAGAACACGACAAACGTTTGGAAAAGACACTTGAGTTTGAACTTTTTGGGCCACAACCTAAATACTAATACTGCACACAAACACATCGTCATCCGCACAGTAGAACATGGTGGTGACGGTATCATGCTGCGCCATCATCCCTTCACCCTTAGCAGCTTGTGGTATCGTCTATTGGACGCGTCGTCTCTCTCTAGCTACAGCAGTGTGTTTCATGACGTTCGTATCGATGATGCACCGTGTTACCTGATCACCCGATCACCCCCTGATCCCATCGCACATCTATTGCCTCGCCTCAAGATCTCCGTAAATCCAGTCAGGATCTCTGCTGGTTCTACACAACAGAAACACGTGAACCCTTTTTCACACCTTGTTGTTATTTTGTAATGAATTCGTGAAAGTTAAAGCGTAGATGCAGATTATGACAGGGAGAGCACCACTAATTTTTCCGTTTCACTACCTCGGCAGGGGTTTTTGTTACATTCAAGAAACCAAACGCCGCCAGAAAACTGGATCTCTCGAGTGGAAACCCTTCGCCGCAGCGATGGAAGACGTAACCTAAGACGGAGCTAATCTAATGGAGTGCGGATTCAAACAGACTTTCAACACAGCAGGAGGTTGAGGGACCTGCTCCTGATGTTGACACTGACGACATGTATTCAGTTATTTGTTCCCCAAAAATAACCACAAACCAGAAGCGTAGATGGATAAACAGAGCGATATTCTGCTTTTCCGTGATTATTAAACAAGTCAAAATCGATGAAATATATAAAATATAAAAAGTTGTTCAGTAAACAGTTACCCTCTATCAAAAATAGTTTTACTTATTGGGCAGCACACATTAAATCTGGATGTCTTTGCCTTCTTTTTTTGTCCTTTTAAGACCATTTTTGAGGCTCGTTTTCTCTAATTAATCATCTAAATTGATCTAAATTATTCCATTGTGGCTCTTGCAGTATGGTTACGTTAGTTGAGCTCATGACCTTTGCCCCAAAGGGGAGTGCTTTTGCTTTCACCAAAATAAAAGACTCGGGCATATTAAATATCCACAGCACATTAGATTAGATTAGATATTGTCTCTTCTATAAAGCTATTACCTTGCACTATTAAAAAATACTCCGATAATTTCCTCAGTTTATAAATTAAATAACTCGTGAAATAACTAAAAAAAAAAATTGTTTGCAATCTTTGATGAAGAAAACCCTAAATCCCTCACTGTGCCTTGAGAAAACGGTGTAATTCTGCCCCCTTGTGGTCACACTGGAAGCAGTAAACAAGCAGTGGGGATTTATTACCTATTATAAACAGGGTAATGCTGCTGACTTTTTTCCAATCTCTGCATTGAATAAAAATGAAAACTTTTTCTGTTTGTGAACAAGAAGTAATATTATCAGTTAACGTGATTGAATTTCTGGCCATCAGCCAAAGATGGCTCCTAATTTGATATTTCAGGTGCAAAGTAGCTGAACTGCAGACCTACATATTCATCAGCTAATTACTGTTTAATTTTATCACAGGGAAAGCAGGTAGGAGGTGTGACTCGGTCCAGCCCAGCAGGCATCTTCAGATATTAGCTTCCTTGTTTTCTCACCAATCAAACATATTCATTATCTAAATTATCAACGCAAATTGCCACCTCTCATATGGAACGATCCATTTGGATGGCCCTGTTGTGACATATCCATAAATCCTGGGTACCTAACATTGTGACGAGATCCAAAAAAGCGGGCATTATTAAACATTCATGAAGAAGCCTGTAAGGGATGTCTTCCTGCAGAGAACAAAATATAATATTCATGATGCCCTCCTCCTTCAATCTCTCATACTCATAGTCTCAAAAATGGGTCAGACAAATCTCTTAGTTGATGGCTAATAAAAATGTTCTGACACATTTCTACAGGACTTAAAAACATTTTCACAATATGTCATGCTACAACCACAAACTTTTAAATTTTAATATAATATAATATATCATTTAATATAAATAGGGTGTCATTCGATCAGAGGTAAAACCTTCATTCATGCACATAACAATCTACATTGTGTCGGTCTGACACATAACATCCCCCCAGAATCAGCAAACTTTGTTGCTGCAAAATGGCATAATGTGGAAAAACGTCAAGGGGTGTACATACTTTTGCAAGACGGGAAAGTCATCTGCGCTAATGCTACCACACCCACCGTTCTCGATGCAATGACTTAAGGAAAAAAATATATAATTACCAGATATTTTACACTAGCAGTAGTGTTTGCTTTCGGTTCACGTCTTGGCATTGTGGAATCTGAGCGCATACCAACTGGTTTCAGTTGTCTGTGTCATTGAAATCCACTGAATGGCATGTCTGTGTCCTTGTCATGTGACTACATGTATGCAGCTTTTATTACCTTACTCAGACTGCAGCACCTTTTTTCTTTTTTTGGAAAGGTTTGGAGCAAAGCTTTGAATAATAGTTTTGTGTTTTGTTTTTTTCTTCGTTTTTACAAACCAGAAGGAAGTGAGTCCAGTCAAGTTCCCAATAAAGTGAGGAAGGCAGGGTGGGACTGGTGTTAACGGGTTTTGCATGCTGTCTTCAGAAGTGGCACAATCATCGTCACACGTCACAAACTATAGTCAAGAATGTCACGTTGAAACTCAGATCGGCTCCAGAGAGAACAGGAAGGCTATTTCTCAGAAATTTCACATCATTTTAGCGGTTTTCTCATGAGACCATACCTTTGTGTTTTCAGTATCATTTCTCCTCGTCTTAAAATGACACCATATTTACTTTTGTCTTGCGTAGGGAAACGAACAAAACTGGGCCTCCTTTTTCAGGTTGAGTCACACTGATACTCGAATAGCTGAGCTTGCACAGGCTGAGGAAGGTTGAGTTTCCTCAGGTGTTTCTCCGCCTGCCGGTCGGGTTTTTCAGGTCGGACCAAGAACAAATGGTAGCTTTTAAACAGGTGGAAACGAAGGAAAATAACGTCGACCCGCTGAACCTATGCTGAGGTCCATTCGCAGAAAGGAGTCAGATCTGACCAAGAACTGTAAGAATCAGCTGAAAAACATGATTAATAATTATTCATAAACACAGAATTGATCCTGACCGACAGAAAAAAAAAAATTCTGACACACTTCTGCATACATCTATTATAAACATGATAACCTTTCATATGTATAAAAAAAAAAAAAAAAAGGAAAAACAGGCCTAAATGGATAAAACAGTGTGGGAACTGAGCTGCGTTGTTCATTTATTTTTCTCTAAGTGCTGAATCTCTGCTGAGTAATAATGTAGGCAGGCAGAGGCTCGCTTAAACATGTATCTGGGTGGGAAGATTTGTTCAAATGGACTGCCAGGCGAGATGTAATTTTCATCACGTTTCAGGAGGGGTGCGTCAGAAAACGATTTTAAATGGTTGGCTGCTTGTGATGTTGGTGTGGCGCTCAAAATTAACAAAGGGATCTCAGAATTTATACCATACAGTCATATTAAGGCAGTCAGTCAGTCAGCCTGAGAAAAATGTATGAAATCGATTACAACTTACTGTAAACTTGATGTCTGCTTTAATAAATTCATAACCGGGAAATTTCCAAGAGCCGTTGCCCCTCGGCGCCCCCCTTTTGGCAGTGCCTCTGGTTTGAGGTTCAAATTTCTATTGTGAGAAATATCGTTTTCTTAACAGTGACAGTAACAACCACAGTGATTGGATGAGCGTTAACAAGACAAAATGCTTAAAATAGTACATGAAAATGACATGAATGGGATAACATCGACACAAAACGAGATGAGCGTTTCTGTTGCTGATAGTTTATCTGCTGATTTAAATTAAAACAGGGAGCAGAATTACAAAACAGAGCAAAATCCCAAGTTACAAACTGCTTCAGATGGTGAGAATGACCAAGCACGTTGCCGAAAGTGACACAAACACCCCAAGGTGGACTATTAAAAATGTGCAAAACCATACACACTGCCTTTGTTTGAAGGAGCTGCCTCAAAATATCTGATTCAGAGCTTATAAATAGCCTCATGTTCTGCAAATTTTACAGCTCTGCCAGCAATTTTGTAAGCGACCAAAGATGGAGAATGTTCAAAGGTTTGTAACTGCCCTAAATCAACCACCTTTATAAACCGAATGCAGCACAACTCAGGGTAATAAGAGATTTCTTAAAGATATCAATGGCCAACTGTTTTTGCTGATATGGCTTTTATTTCATCAACCAAAGCGCGTCCCATACTACAAGCCCATATCCAAACATGCATGTTGGCGGGGTTAGCCTGACCCAGATATGCACTTTCAAGCATATGTCAGATTAGGCCCTCTAGTCCTTGAGGCGTAAGTGGAGCGTTGATAATTTTTCTTATTAAAAATTGCAGGCTATTTATAGTTGGTTGAAATGCAAGCAACATTTAAACTGAATAATAATAATAATAATAATAATAATAATAATAATAATAATAATAA
>VMRN01000060.1:2116182-2246187 GCA_010277015.1 Poeciliopsis turrubarensis
ATAATAATAATAATAATAATAATAATAATAATAATAATAATAATAATCTTTCATCTTTAACCGAAGAATCGTTAATAGGAAACCTTTTTTTTTCTTTTTTTTAAATTGCAGGAAGATCATTAATCCTTCTTGCTGTACTTTCACACACGGATATGTTACGGTTTTAGGGCCTCCCTGCGTTCAGGGTTTAATAATTCCCTTTTCGTGAGGCTTTATGACATATGTACGACTTCACCTTTTTCCTTATCTCCTCCCAATTCTGTACACATTCCCGTCAGAAAAAGCCACTGGCGAACAGGGAGGATCAAACCATCTTTGCGGGTGGCGCTTTACGTTTTTACTCCACATCCCTCGACATAATGTGCTGTAAGCTTCCAGTTATGTAGAAATATATATTATATTAATTTATTTAGATTATTTAGTTATTTTTAAATGCTATTTAAGTGGCTTTTTTATTATTTTCGGACACATTTGGTAGACTCTCCACCCCCGTTCCCAGATTTTGGACTAGCCCTAACTCTGCCATGTTGGATGGAACTGGCTCAGGGCTCCTATAACGGCAGGACTTCCCAGGAAAGTTTTCACCTCGTCCCAGCTTCGTCCTGTTGGCCCAGTTTCGACCTGGTTTGGAAGGAGCCCAGAGTCGCCAAAGCTACATCCCGACACCGTGCTCGTTTCCCCCCACCACCACCGCCGCCACCTTTATCTCGGCGGAGCGGCGGAACATTCCCGCACCGGCGTGAGGAGTCTGAGGCAGGCCACGGATGACCGAGGGATTGTTTATGTATCTTCCCGGAGCTCCTACAAGCAGTCAGCGGGTGCAGACTTCATAAACTGATCCCTAATAATGAGTGGACACCCGCCGCAACGGCGGCAGAGCAATGTCGGCTCCTTACTCTTGTCACAGCAGGACAATGAAAGCCTTTTTAACTACCTGGGCAGGAAATGCATCGTAAGTTTGTCTTACTAAATTCGCGCAAAAATGGCTAATGCTGCTAACTTGCTAACTTGTGAGGACCGATTTCCTGCGATTTTAATTGTATGTTGAGGCTGCAAAGTTACACAGCTGGTTTGTTTTGACAGTCGTTGTTGGGACCGTGCGGAGCTTTGGTTGGAGGACAACTTTTATACATGTACATTTATGTGTTTGTGTTTGTTGCCACTGGGTTTAAATCAAAAGTTGGGTGCTGGACACATCCAGGAAATCCCGACATTCCGCTGTCAGCCGCCTGACCGCAGCCAGGGTGTCGGAGCTGCTAAACCCATCAGCGGAAAACGGAGTGATTTCGGCTCTCTCCTTACATAACGTGGCTGAAGCCTGCGTGTTTTTCGGGAAGTGTGCGTCCGCCGAGAAGAATGCGCAGTGGTGCAGAGCCGAGTCGCTTTCAGACCCTCTTCCCCCCCAGTGCAAGGCGAAAAGCAGACCCAGAATAAAAATCTGGGAGTATCCTCCTGTTCCTCCACCATGACTTCAGCCGGGATCACAATAGTGCAATGTCACGATTCAGTTTTATGTGAGATAATCCTTTATTACATAAGATATTCTCCATGTATGTGATTCATATTCATGTCGGTTCTTGCATCTCCCCCAATCATCTCAAACCACAAACGCACACACTGGTTTGTCCAGGCGTCACCCACCTTTAATCCATAGACTCATCGTGC
This sequence comes from Poeciliopsis turrubarensis, assembly GCA_010277015.1. Classification (NCBI taxonomy): domain Eukaryota; kingdom Metazoa; phylum Chordata; class Actinopteri; order Cyprinodontiformes; family Poeciliidae; genus Poeciliopsis; species Poeciliopsis turrubarensis. Next base: position 2,117,848 of record VMRN01000060.1, read on the forward strand.
TTCTCTATAGACATAGAACAAAAACACTACAAAAATAATAATAATGATGATAACTAAGTATTTGTGGTCAGGTGTTATGGTTTTGCTTATTGGATGGAAGCAGTTCAAACAAGGTGCAATTGACAGACAGGTGACTCTTGCCCTCATTTGAATGCTGCACATTACAAACTGCTAAAACTTCTTGCTATATTTCTCTCCATTTCCTTCCTCAGGTTGGACGAATTTGTGTTTTCTGTCCTTTTTGGTTGCCACAAGAGAAGCGGATTTATTTATCTATTACTTGTATTACTTTTCCCCAGAGAGCGGTCATCGGGTGTTTTTATTGGAAGCAGCAGCAAGGCTGATTTTCTGTAAATCATGCCTACATGTTGACACTTTTGTTTCTTCCAGGCTCAATTTTTGTACTTATAAGCGAACCATTCTGTACCTAAACCACGTTAATCTATTCGATTAGTGATCAAGTTCCGTTTTTTTTGTTTTTTCATTTAATTATGGAGATGACTCACAAAAATCTCCGGTATATTTTAGCTTCACCGTGCATTTTTTCTCAAAAAGTGTTTTTATCACACTCTATATCCATTTATTTTAGGACTGGTGGTTATTAATTATTGCACTCATATTTATTTACATTGGAGTTTAAGTAGAATATGGAAATTGGCCTTTAATCTTTGGTGTCCAGAACATGTCCAAACCGTCCAGCAGTGGACGAATCAAGTCCTGTTTTGGACTCGGGTTTCCAGAATGTTACAAATCTAGATATTCTGTTTGTACAGAGTGAGTAGTTGATTTTAGTATCAACTCATTTTCTAAAGATCTATTTGGAGTGAAATATTTATTGGTTGTTCAGTTTTTATCCGTTCCACAGGGGGGGGGAAAAAAAGTTGATTTCGCCAATCAAAGATTAATTGACTCTATTTGTGGAAAAAAGACTTGAAACTACTCTTGTAGTTTCCAGATGGCTGCCCACATTTCAAAATGCAACATGTTCTAGAACAGCTTAGAAGGGAAAACCTGCCTTCCTGTTATCTGTTGAACATCTCATACTCTCTAAATTTACACAGTTCTTTTGTAGAAGGTGTTCATCTTTAAACTCCCCTTTAAACTCCCCTCTGATACAAAAAGCAGTTCATTTTACTTTGTAGCAAATACCAAGAAATTTCCAGCAAACTGTATTTTTTTTGTTGTTGTTGTTGTTTTTTTTTGTATTTTATCAGAAGTGCTGAGCTATTGTGAGTTTACTAATCTGAGTTTCCAGTCAGCAGGTCAAGCTAAAAATATCATCCGTTTTAGGTCGCCAGCTAAATTTTTCAGTGTATCCTTTAGACTTGTTCCAAAATCTGCAACAACTTTGTCCCTTTTTGTGTGTGTGTGTATCTGTATCGCAATCTTCACAAATGGTTACTTTAAGCGGCCTGTGTATCTCCACAGGCTGCCTGGTATGGTTAAACTGTAGTTGGGACGGATTTTGCAGCCATCATCACAAATTCAGCCCTGACCTAAAACAACTGGGATCGGTACTTCCAGTAGAAGGCGCAGTCTCTCTGACTGTGTGGCGTTTCATTGGATATAAATTAGTACGTTGCTCTGGGACATTAGATCAATGAATATCTGCTTATCATAGCAGCCGACACATGCGTTGCGGTTTGCCACTGCTGACATTTAGTTAATGATTTAAAATTTCACTCCTGTGATGGAATAGATCAGAGAGTTGGCCGAGAATGAAGTAGCTTTTGGACTTTAGGTGTTAATGGTTAGACCGACACAAACACTAGTGCATTTTATTAGTATTTTTTCAACTCTTTTAAACCGTTAACACAAACCCTGGCCTTCCATACTTGACTCATGCTGTGCTCCGTACATTTCTGCGTTATTGTGGCTCTCTTTCCTCTAAAGGCGGATACCATCAGCAGTTTGGGACTTTCTTAAATCAGGGTTTTCCAGCCATCTTCGGCTAACCCTGTGAACGCTCTTTTTCTCTGCTTGTTGTGTCCCTTCTTTGCGAAAACGGATGTAAGTGAATATATCTGCGATTGTGCTTCTGCTGAACTGGACCAACCAGCTGTGGAGGTTATTCAGTCGATTAAAATCAGTGATATTAAAGGCGGGGCTTCGATGAACAGTTTGGTCATCAGGCAGTCTTAAGATGCATGATCCTCAACATGCATGTGTCGGCGAATTTAACGTAAAAGGGAGAATTACAATTGTTCTTAATCCTGCTAAAAATGAACAGACCGTATTCTTATTTATCTATTAAAACACACTTTAGTGCAATATTACCATTAATTATTGAAATGACAGTGAAGGCCAACCTGTTTTTTGTTGGCTTGCTCATTCTTTTCCTTTATCTTGTCAAGTTCCCATCACTTCCCCTTAGCTTTAGCATCTCGGAATTTGAACTATACCTTAAATATTTGCTTCAAGGTTCAGGAAAACGCCTTTCAGCTATCCTGCTGGCATGCGGGATGTGAGTGCAATGTGTTGCATGCGGTCAGTCTAGTTGCACACAATAAATTAGCAAAAAGGACTAAGAGCATAGTTTATTGTTCAGCTTTATTAGTTGGGTTTTGTGCTCTGGAAGCAAGTCTGCAGGTGAACGTTTCCCCAAATGTTCAGCCAGCTTACCGGCAGTGCAGTGAGATGACGCTTTTTCATTTGCTTTTATGACATTATATCCTCCAGATTGAGTTCGTTATCATTCGAGTGACTTTATAGTAAATGTACATTTACTGCTGCTTCACAGCAGCTTTAACTCGGCCTGTTCTCAGTTAGTTCCTTGTAGCAGTCGTTTCCTGCAATTGTGCTCGGTAAAAGGTCCCTGAGCAGCCGAGAAAAGGCCTCTTCCTCCTCATACAAACACAGGCTGGCCAGGCACAGGTAAACCAGCCGGGACTTCTCAGCTCAGGTGTACGTAGAAACGTTTTCCTGCTCCTTTGCTTACAGAAGCGCACGTTTCCTGTCTCATGACAGGCTTGGCGGAGCCTGCATGAGGTCACCCGGTGAAGTGCCTCGCCTCCTTTGTATTTTCTTTTCCTTTTTTTGCTTCACATGAGCGCGCAGGTTTCTAAGGCGTGTCCCCACAGCTATGTAACCTGTTTGAAATCCAGTGACTGCGTTCCTCTGGCTTCCTGACTATGTTATCTTGCAGCATGTGACGGAGACGTGGAATCGGGAACATTCCTGCCAGTCCCACGCTCTTGTCGTCTCATGCAGAGAGACAAAGTGTGTGTGTGTGTGTGTGTGTGTGTGTGTGTGTGTGTGTGTGTGTGTGTGTGTGACGGATGTTTGCGAGGGGAAGTGATTGACAATGTGTCTCCATACTGGATCTAATTAGAATGGCCAGCAGTAAGTGGTGTCCTGGCTTGCAGAATGATTGCACATTATGTAATGTACTTATTATGCAGAAAATGTAAGAAACAGAATCCTCTTTAGTGTGTTGCTTTGCCAGGCAGCAGCTCTGTTAACATTTCTTTCTACTATAAATTATTATAGTATAACTTGACTTGAGTTCAATTTAGTGCTTAACATGACTTTGGTTTTAAATTTCTGCTTTGCTACACTAATTAACCTCCCCAGAATCCAGGCAAGAACCACAGAGTCCTACTAAGGATGTAAATATTTCTTTCAAGTGTAAGGACTGAAGTTTGTCTGCTTTCCTTATTCCTTTCTTTCTTTCTCTGGCTTCCTTGTAACCTTATTTCCTCCTCTTTTCATCTGTATGTATCGTCCTTTTTTACCTCCCTTCTCTTCCTTGTGTCCGTTCTTTGCTTCATGTTTTTTCCTTGTCCTCTTCTTCTCTTAATACTTTTTACACCTTCCTATGTTTTAAAACTTGAGTGACATATCTGCCATAAGTTAGTGAGGATCTTTTTTCTTGAGTCTTTCAGAGGTGTTAAAGTGAACATGAATAACTCCGAAAAGTTGTTTGGGAAAAGTCTGAAATTTGTACCTGAAAACATAGTTGAGTGCGTTTTGGAAAACTTGTAATTTAGGACTTATGTCATAGGTTGATGATAAACTTATAATTTACATGCGTTTTTGAATCTTTGAGTAATTATATATTTTTTTTTTAAATGCAGTGGGTTGTAGGCTGAAAGGCTTTTCAACTCAGCGTAGCGCATGGCTAATTAGCATATGTACAGTATACGTACATTATCAGATCCATTTCCAAACACGTCCAGCGAGAGTCTTTCTGTTAGACCTTCTGAAAGGTCTAACGTTGTAAATTTAGAAATCTTAACACGTGAGACACGAGATTCTTATAAAATAGCTTTCAGTAAAATATCACACATAAAAAATATTTAAAAAAAACTGCATGAGAAGAACAAATTGCTATCACATCTAACAGAACAGCAAAATTCTCGCTACAGTAAATCTGTTGAATCGACATTAAATACTTTGGTTTCTTGCATTTTAGCAACTTTTGCTTATAAGAGCTACAGTTTGTAACAACAGAAACGGTTGTGTACCGGGCAGAAACATTTTTAAAAAATGTTTTTCTCATAGTGAAATCCAGCTTTTTAATTGACATTCCAGACACCCACCAGTCCACACTTCAACAACGAGCTCTGTGATTGGCTTGGCTCATTAGTATTCCTCCTGCTGTGTTCAGTATCAAAAGCGCCGTCTTACTCGGCAGAAAGGTGGAAAGAGTCCAGTTCACTCGGCCTGTGTGTGTGTGTGTGTGTGCTTGCGTGTGTGTGTGGACTGTCTAATCAGCAGTTGGGTCCTACAGGAAGTCCTGTGGTCGGCCTCGGGATTTTTTGCCTTGGGAGGGGGTCTTGGAAGAAAGAGAGAGAGAGAGGGGGGGAAAATCAGCTTTCCTCTGCGTTTTTTGATTTAGCTGTTTTTAAAAGCCTTAAAGGTCAGCCAAACTCTCTGAGCTCCATTTTCTGAATTTCTTTCCTGGTAGAGCTGGACCTTTCAAGAGCAACATGTAGGTAGCCGCGTCGCTTTCAGTAAATAAGGGCTGACTGCAGGGTTTCTGCTCGGTTACATCACTGGATTATCACTGTTGCATGTTGGAGAGGTAGAGCGATAAAGAGGCCGTTTGCTGTTGACTCGGCAGCTTCGCAAGCGAGTGAGATTCTTGGATTCATGGTGATGTCACATTCACAGCCGCCCCTCCACCCCCTTCTTCCGTCCTTTCCTGCTGCCTTTGGGTCTGTCAGGAAAAATCAGGGCTTCATAAACAGATGAATCTCCTTGACACCATTGTGTTGCATGAAAAATTCACCGTAAAGCTGCTGTTGCTGGTCGGAATAAAAAGAACATGCTGCTTCTGTGTCTTCTCAATGTTTCACTTTGTGGCGTTTTTTTTTTTTTTTTTTTTTTTTTTCTTCTTTCTTTTAGTTTGATTTGTTGAGCAGTTTATGAGAAGATGTTGATGTAAGCAGTAATTCCTGGAACCAAAGGCCCCACCGGGTTTTTCCTCTCCTGATGCTTTGTTGTGTGTGTGTTTAGCGGCTGTGAAACCGGAGCCCCCCTGTGAGAGCAACACCCTGCAGCCGCATGTAAAAACTATAGGAGCCTAATCTGGCCCTTATGATCTCGTCTCTGTGCTCTACAGGTGTGTGTGTGTGTGTGCAGACTCTGAAGCCAGCTCCTGCAGTGTAATGGCTCAGAAAAGAACCACATGAATGTGCTTGAACAGCAGCGTTGCGTTTCATGCTCCTTCTTCTTCTCCGACTTTGCTTACCTGTATAATATTTGTTAAAGGAGGAGGTGAAAAAGGTGTCAGTTTAGTTTTGGTGTTGAATCCTTTTGGGTTTTCTTTTACTTCAGGAGGGAATCAGATGAGTTCTGGGTCTCAGCACCTGTTTTTGTGTCCTTCGATGCTCCTGTAAGACTAATTGTTTGACCATTTGGAGGGAATCAATTATTGTTTTGATGATGAAACCTGACAATATTTTCTAAATCACAGTGAGTCTAATGAAGCATTTTATTCTTATCACAATACAACATTTTTATCAATAAATGCCAAACATTTATTTTAGCTGATCATTTTGGGAGCTTCCTCCTCCATTCAGCTGTGTAATCGCACCGTAAGGTTTTTCTGAACGATGTGTCGAACCGCTCGGTTTCGTCGTCCAGAGCCGGCGCTGCTGCTCGCGTCCTAAAATAAGGGCCACCGGTTTGACTCCTGCCATTTCTCAGAATGAATGACCTCACTCTTCCCTGCTATTTTCAGCATGCGCCTTTCGATGAATGATTCAGTTACAAAGAATCAGCAGCAAGCGTTTCATCACTGTGTCAGCTGCTTTTTGTGCGCGTGTGTTACTACATCTACTGGTAAATAATTTGACGGGTGGGAACGACCCGGTTAGTGATGCGTGCTCTTCCTTTCCAGACATTGTGTTCAGGAGTGGTCCAGGTGTACACAGCGGAACGAAACGGCAGCTGGAGCAAAAGATGCTGCGGGGTGGCCTGTCTGGTCAAGGACAACCCACAGCGCTCCTACTTCATCAGGGTCTTGGACATAAGGGTAGGTGGAGATATGGCGGGTTTTCAGTTCGGCACAACCAAATGGGTGGACAGCGTATCCGCTGATGTAAAGACCAACTTATGTATATTTTTTTGTTTCACAGGAGGGTAAGCTGATGTTCGAACAAGAGCTGTACAACGGCTTCCATGGTAACCTGCAGAGACCTTACTTCGTTACATTTGCTGGAGATGTGAGTTGCCATGTCTGCTTCAAAGTTTTCAGTGTAAAGACTCTGGTTTTCACTAGATATAATCTTCTGTCAGTCTGTCATGTCCTCGTGCTATTTTGTGAACAAATCAGGCCTTTAGATAACTTTTTGTCTAAAAAAAATAATGATCATTTTATGAACAGATCAAATTAATTGTAGGCATACGAACATTTAACTCTGCATATGTTGAGTGAAGATCTTTGTTGGTCCAGCAGGCTGTGTGTGGGATTGCCTGCGATGGAGCTGAGCGCATAATTAAAAATAGGTTTGTGTTGAATCTGTGTTTTTGTCTCATTTTTGTGTGTGTGCATCGGTAGTCGTGCCAAGTGGGTCTGAACTTCGCCAACGAAGAGGAGACCAAACGTTTTCATGTCGCCTTAACAGAGCTCATGGGGAAAAGAAACAGGAAAACAGGTACGACCTTCTGCCGTTGATCTTTGGCAACTCGCAAAAACTATTCACACGCTTTGAACTTTTTCACATTTTATCGTAGCTTTTTAGGTATTTTGCTGGGATTTCATGTGACGGCACAGCACAAAGTAGTTTGTGAAAGGAAAAGGATTTACGGCTTTAATTGTTTTCATAAATAAAATCTGAAGAGTGACATATATATGTATTCAGCCCCTCCTACTATCAAACCCTTAAGTATGGGCCGCTCTGCAACAATCTGTTACATAAAATCCCAAATGTGGGAGCATTGTGAAAAAGTTCAAGGTTGAAAATGCTATTTGTTTTAAAAAAAATTACAAGGTTGGTTGATTTTACAATGTAACTTTTTTTTTTTTTTAATCTGTTTTTAAGCCAAATCATGGCCTAATAAAAGCAACAAAACACGATTGTTGACTTTAACTACTCTGAAAATTGAACCACAAATTAAATCCATGCCCAAACGTCTCTCTCTCTCTTTTTGATGCACTGATCTTGGAAAAACTCAGTTATTTTAGTTTTTGGTAGGTTTTAGTTTTGTTTCAGTTTAATAGATTAATTTGACACAGAGTGATGCATTTCAAGTACTTGTTTCTGTTAACTGATCAAAACCTATTCTGCTAATAAAGTTATTTAACCCTCTTTTGCACCTTAGGAGTCAGTAAAGTTATGTTAGAGACATTTTGGATCACAAATACCTATATGCAATGTTTTGTTTTGTTTTGGGGGTGTTTTTGTAGAAAATGGGACTATCATACAAGTGGAATAAAAAGATTTTTCTAAGTATAAAAACTAGAAAAAACAGTTTCCAACTCGTCCCACAAGCAGGATAAGCCACAGGTCATTGCCGAAGACGCTGACGAGTCAGTCGTCAATTTGAGCTTATCTTTGGAAAGTTGAGTTGAGCTAAAACCAGGAACACTAACAGGAATTAATGCTTAAAATATATCACTCTGTAATGAATCATCTTTTTGGATGAAATTACCAAAACTATAAAAAATCTTTTTTTTTTTTCTTGTGTAATATTATTGTAGGGATATATTGTCTCTGACTAACAACAACTCTTAAACAGAGTGAATTGTTTTTTTTGTTTGTTTTTTTTTCTCATACTTTGGACTACGCTCTGTCTAATCGTTTCCTTCCGACTTCTAATTCACGCGTGTTTTCATAAACTTTTGAGCACTTTTCCATCACATTTATCATCACAAGCCCAATTAAAAACATTTTTTGGCTTTTATTTCTTAATCTTTTCATCTGGTCCGCTTTGAATCTCCTGCGTTTTATGACTAACGCCATTTCCTGTTAAACCTTTAACCACTGGAAAACAAACTTGTATTTTTGAGGTCATCTTTTCCACCTCGCCTTCGCTTGTTGCTTTTTTTTTTTTTTTTTACATCCATATTTTAAGGCGAGACTCGTAGAAACACGTGGATGATTGTTTTCTAGAGGGTCTGGTCGTCTCCTAAACGCACCAACTAAAATTTTCTCACCAATTCTTCTCCACCTGCTGATTCCTGCACTGACCATGATGAAACTTCTTGCTCTTTTTTTAAAAACAATTTTTCACCTCTGCGCACACTTTGGCGCTCGCTTTCTCCTCTAATTAATAGAACTTGTCGAATGCAGCGTTGTAATGATATGATTTATTTGTGTTCACAGAGAAGAGGCGAGACCCTCCAAATGGTACGTTTTCTACTTGTATGTCATGAAATGCTCAATAATCACATCTGGACTCATCGTCTACCTTTGACTAAATGCTGCGTTCTTGCGGTCCTCTTCGCTGACGGGGGAACAACTTGGTTATTATTGCCCCCTTGTGGTCGCAGGAATCATTACACCCAGTAACCCTATGTGACCTTCACGACCTTTCAAGCTGTATTTGACACATTTATTTGAATGCTTCTCAAAAACAGACCATCAAAATACTTCCATATAGTCAAGATTGTAAAACCAACATGTAAATGACAGATGGTTCCTCTAGTTTTGGGGAAAAATTTAAGTATTTTGAACTTTTTACGATTTTGTATGATTTCGTTTTTCACTCTTTGATGTTTCGGGTAAAGAAACAAAATTTAAGATGACCATATAATGCAGATTTTGAATGACTATTATTCACAAGGGTGTAAAACAGCAGATTTAATTTCATGATGCAACAAACGAGGAATTTTTTTTGGATTATTTTTTTTTTCCCCCCTTGAATGAAGACATCACTTCAAAATCTGTATTCTATATTTAGTCACTTTCTATTTGTCTGGCATCCAAGTGAAATGATCAACATTTAAGAGAGATGACTAAGTTAAAAAATTATCATAATTTGTATATTTCCTGTCTGTCCTGGGCTCATTCTCCCATCATTGCCCAGCTCTGGTCCTTTCCTACTACTTCCTGTTCCAGCTTTCCTTCGCTCATCGACGACCTCGGCTGCTCTTTCCCCCTTTTCCTCATCATTTAATCGGTCTCCGTTTTCATCCCGTCTCAGTCTCTCTTGCGCCGTCTGCCTCGTTTTTCTCCCATCCTGCTGCTTCATCGTGTTTTAGAAACGTCACAGATTAATATGGGATTATGCCCTGGACGGGTTTTAATGGTTACATAAAGGCCAGCAGCGCTCCGACCATAATAACTATCTGGGATTAGATACATTTGCGTGTTTTGCGGGGTAAGACCAGGAGCTGCTTGCAGCGAACGGATGCTGGAAAGCTGAACGGATCTGGCTGACTGAATGTCGGCTGTTTTTAAATCTTTTTGGACGCCTTGACGTCTTCTACAACTTACATTTTTTTCTGCCTGTGGAGGAAGACCTGAGATCTGCTTTTTGCATCAATGCTATTTCTTTCGATCGGTTCCAAGAGCGGCCATGATGTTCTGCACAACCTTTCTTTCGGCCCCGTGTGAGGAGCTTCTTTCTGAGGGTGGAGTCGGAGGACGAGCGGCTCCGGCAGCTGCTGCTGCTGGTGGGTTGGGTCCAGGCTGTCTGTCTTCGTTTCACTGCCTGGTCCTCCCTCAGGACGAACTCTACCCGTCTCTTTCTGACTCTTTCGCTCGCACTGAGGCGGGTAAAATGCTGGTAGACGTTGGGATGAGCGGCTGCCGAGCAGGAGAAGGCGGGCGGGTTTGGGGCAAGGCGGGAGGACGATGCGCTCGCTCGGCGTCACCGCTGCCCTGCTTAACTCCCAAATGTTTCCGTAAAGCGAGTTCAAGAGGTACGTGTCCGAGGACTGACACGACACAATTTGCTTACGCTTTTATGACCAACATCTCACGAAAACCCAAACTCTTTACTTCCAGGACAATGTAAATATTACGTAAGACCAATAAAAATATTTTAATGCTGCTGTTCTACCTGAATTTCCCCTTTGTTTGATGGACATTCCCAACATGTGAACTGCAGTTGGAGTCGATGCTTTAAGAGTCACTGTTCTTATCCTGGGTTTGCGGTCTGGTCGGTGGATTCTTTTTGGCTACGAAGTCCAAAATTAGCACAGCAATATTTTATTGAACTCTGAAACTGAATTTCAACAAAATCTTCAAATGCCTGAAATATTTTTCTGTGTGTGAAGTGAATATCCTTGGGCTTTTTCAACACAGATGCATCTTAACGTGTCGTGTTTGTACTTAGACATGCTCTGTTTTCTCTGTGTAACGGTAATAAAAAAAATCTGTACTAATATTAACAGGACTCTCCCTGAAATGTCAAAAGCTTTTCTTTTCACCATCTTCTATGAATTTTCCTCTCGTTTCCCAACATTAACGTTATCCACACGGTCACTGTTTCTCCAGGACCTGCGTTGCCCATGGCGACCGTCGACATCAAAAACCCTGAGATCAGCAACTCGCATCGTTTTCACAACAACTCTCAGATGAACAGCCTCGTGCACGGCTCCTTCCCCAGGAGGATCAAGAAGGAAAAAGTGAAGAAGAAGAAGCTGACCAAGGCCGACATCGGCACACCCAGCAACTTCCAGTGAGTAGCCGCTGGCGTTAGCGTTGTTGATTTAGTTTCTGGTAAGAAATCTGATCGTCGCCGTCATAAAATCGCCAGTGTCCAGACGGTGCATATTTAATGTTTGTTTGATCTAGTCTTCATGTTATCCAGCCTTCTTTCAATCCTTCAAGTCTTCCTTCAGTTTTTTTCTTTCTTCCACATTTCTTTGCTCCTTACTTTAGCCTTTCTTGCTGAAAGATTGCAACTCTTTCTTTCATTTCTCAGGAAAAAATCTGGTCAAATATAAAATGTTGCCTTTAAATTGTGTTGCAATCACTCAGTTACAGGCCACAAAAGAACCAAATATTACAGTACACAGCTCTGAGTCTTATCTGACTGCCTTAACTTGCATTTCTTCTGCTTTTTGTCTTACAGGCATGTTAATCACATAGGATGGAATCCAAACACCGGCTTTGACGTAAGCGGCATTGATTTGTTAGCGCGTCTTCGGTTGTGAACGTGCGTGACGGGTCGACCGTCTCAAACCGCATCCAGTCGCTCTCGCCTCCCCGCGCTGGATTATTTAAATGTAATACCAGCTTCTAAAAATTAATCCGAGCTGCGCACACAAGGAGATTTCAGATGGAAGAGAATCAACGCGCATCCGCATAATCTATAGTGCAAGTTTCAGACATCCCAATCAGGGAAACCGCTGGATTCAAAACGATGGATCACAGCCTGCAAGTGAGAAAATTAAGCCCAGGGAATTTTAGCTTAACGAATTAAGGAGTCTTTTTATACATAGCTCTGAGCCAAGAGGATTTTTACCTGGTAAATTACTCTTAAGGTAAAGATGAGCCATTTTTGCTCCTTATTGATAGTTTAGGTTTAATTTTTCTTCGTAAAATCGAAGAGCTTTTAGTCTATCAACTAGCCATGCGAGCTCATATAGAGATTTCTTTAAAAAAAAAAATAAAAAATGCATTCCAATAACTGCATTGTATCAACATTTTACAATGTGGAAAAAGAAAAGCTCCTCAAAATAGCGTATTTGTTGAGCCAATGGTCAAGGTCAGAACGTGTTCCAACACTGGCCACTAGGTGGAGGCAGAGCGGCAGAAATTGGTTTCTTATGGCGTCGGGAAGTTCAGCTCAAAATGTGAAACAAATCTTCACAGAAAACGTCACCAAGGCCAAACACTATGTCACACGTTACGTTCACGTTACTTGAGTTGGTGATGATGCAGATTTTTATTTATTTATTTATTTTAGGAGAATCAGATTGCGTTGGAGTCTCTTTCGGTTTCATTGTTTAAATTATACATATTTTTTAGTTATGTTCATATATTTGTTTTCTTTTTTTCGGGGGGGTGGACGGGTAGTTATGCATTTACAAATGTCTGTATAACGGTGAAAAAATATTCATACCCCTTACACTCCAATCTAACTAAGCTTAAAGTAGTTTTGGGTGGAAAAAACATTTTTGTTTTAGTTTTAACATGCTAATATGCGAGAAGCGTTGATGGGTATAAATGTTTTTTTTTTTTCCTCTATTAACTATGTATCAATATATATACTGTGCCCCTTTTCTCTTCTTGCCTCGTGTAGATGAATAACCTGGACCCAGAGCTGAAGAACCTGTTTGATTTGGCCGGCATCTCCGAGGCTCAGCTGAAGGACAAGGAGACCTCCAAGGCCATCTACGACTTCATTGAGAAAAATGGAGGCGTGGAGGCCGTCAAAAACGAGGTACGGAGACAAGGTAAGACGGCAACCGCACTCTCTGCTCCGCGTTTACGTGGAATCTAGATTCAAACTGATTTCCTGTTAGAACGAGGCAATTAATCCTGAACAAGTAGGGATGAACAGCTGCTGAAAGGGGTTGAACAGTCAGACTCAATAGAGTTGCTTATTGTTGAAAAGTTTAGTAATTTCCACGACGCAATTCACAAACCGTCTCATTAAGCCCTCATTTCTTTGTTAAAGTACTTTTTTAAATCGCACAAACGAGCCTCATTAGAACAGATGCTCTAATTGAATATGACTGCATGGAAATGTTTTTTTTTCAGGATCATGTGAATTTCTTTGTAGCGGGCCGATTGTCTTTAGCTGACAATCTAACCGGTGTGGTGGTTTTATCCCCAGGTCCGCCCAGGTGGAGCGGTAGGTTTCTGTGCATGACCGGCTGTGGAAGCTAACTGTGACGCTGCATGTGCAGTTACGCTGAGTTTCCACCTTGAGGCGTTTTGCAGTTCCTGCAGAGGTTCTGTCTGCTGTGTGATACTCTGTCACCAGACTTCCTGAATACATTTTCTGACGTTTTGTTGATTAATTGCAGAGCGTCTCCTTCCTTGGGAATCTAAAGAATTTCAAACTTCTGGTTGACTTTGTTTGACTCTTTGCATGTAGATTGGTGCAAGAAGGAATTTGGTTTCATATGGTGGAACGCGATAATAATTTTGTCCCATTATGACAACAAACTTCAAAGTATTTTTGGGGGATTTTATGTGATAGACCACCAACACCTTGAAGACGTGCCCAGCTGGGGAGGGGAAGGACGGCGATTCATCGCTCGCAACATTTTTTCCAAATGAAAATCTGGAAAGTTTGCATTTTTCTTCCACCACATGACTCGACTTTAGTCTGCAGCTACAGTTTCAACTCTTAAAAGCTTTGCATGTTTTGATTAGAGGCTTTAACGTTTTACATTTGTTTTCGTGAATTGGCTCACCAAAAAAAACCAATAGAAAGGATCTATAAATGTAAATTTTCAAGTCAAACATTAGATTTAGGTCTGGATTTTGAGGAATGCCTGTAGTGCCTAAAATACTTTGATTTGAAACGCGACACTTCACCTCTGGCTGTGTGTTTAGGCTTTTTCTTCTTACTGAAAGCTCAACCTCTGCTCTCAAGTTTTTTTTTGCTTTTCAGCCTCTGAAAAGTTTTTTTTTTTTTTTTTTTTGTTGCATTTTCACAGCACTGTGGAAATTTCGTGTTTTCAACAAGAGGCGTTTTTGTGGCTAAAACTTGTTTCGTCAGACCGCAGCGCCGTCGTTCATATTCGTCTCGCCTCCTGCAGGACTTGCGGCAAACAGGAAACTAGACTTATTGTTGCTTTCTTACGAAAGAGTGATAGTTCTCCTTTGTGGAAGGAAATGGATCAAGCGTCATCTATTCTATCACATAAAATGCCAATAAAATACGTGTGTTGTTGTGGTTGTAGTGTGACACGGTTTTATTTCTCGGTTTTACTAACATGGATATGAACCCCAGCTGATCCTGTATGGCTTAGTTATGATTGCATGGTTTGGCACATGTACAAACTGCCAAACATTTCAGTCTGTCAAATGATGAGGATCCCCTGCAGTTGTAACGAATAAAATCTGGTTGTTATGGCAACTGTCAGTGACTTGTTACAGACATGAGAAGTGTCTGTATTGATGATATGTTTTTTTTTTTGTTTAGCTCCTCCACCGCCTCCACCCAGAGGTGGCCCTCCTCCGCCACCCCCACCCCAACATGGCTCCGCCCCTCCACCACCTCCTCCTTCCCGGGTGGTCCGGGGCGCCCCGCCGCCTCCTCCCCACTCCAGGCCTCCGGTCTCGGCGCCCCCGCCTCCGCCCCCGTCCCGACCGGGCATGTCCGCCCCGCCGCCTCCGCCACCCAGCCGTGGCGCTCTCCCGCCTCCCCCCGCCCCGGCGCACGCCTCCCTCCCCGTGGCCCCGCCTCCGCCGCCGCCGCCGCCGCCGGCCAGCAACGGCGCTCCTCCGCCCCCGCCGCCTCCGCCGCCTCCCGGACCTCCTCCTCCGCCCTCCATGGAGGCCAACGGAGGGGACGGCAAGTCTGCGCTGCTGAGTCAGATCAGAGAGGGAGCGCAGCTGAAGAAGGTGGAGCAGAAGGAGAGGCCGGTGTCCACCGGCGGCAGAGACGCGCTTCTGGACCAGATCCGACAAGGAGTCCAACTGAAAGCTGTTAGTGTTCATCTGTCGCACTCGCTGCAGCCCAGTAGCTTCGCGTTTCACGCAGAAACTCATTTATTCCGGTCTCCCATCTTTACAGAGGGACGATAACTCCGAACCGACATCTACTGACGCAGCGCCGACGGCGGGCATCGTCGGGGCGCTGATGGCCGCGATGCAGAAGAGAAGCAAAGCCATCCACTCTTCGGGTAACACAGACTCACAGCTGATCAGCACAAACTCATATACACACACCTACATACAGAACATCTTAATTTATCTCCAGTACGGCGAGCGAGGATTGGAATTTTGAAATAAAAGTTGTGTAGGAACCCTTTAGTATCTCAGTGGTTACACACGCTGCACAGCAGAGGGAGTTTGTGGATTAATTTTACAGATTTCCTCTGTGTGAGATTGGATTGAATTATTACTTCCCAAATCTGTCTTTTTTTCGACAAATAAAAGTAACAATGACTTTTATGTAGTCAGGTTTTTATATATGCAGCTCTGGGGGAAAAAATGAAGAGACCACTGCACTGAACCCTTTTGAAAACCTCCTGGTTGTTCCATCAATTATTGATTTCTGATCTCTTCCTGAGTAAAAACATTAATATTGTTGCTTCTAAATGAATATAAACTTGTTTTCTGGGCATTTATTGAGGTATGAAAGCACTGCATATTTGTCGTTGTTTTGACCATTTCTCATTTTCTGCAAATGAATAAAAACATTTCTGCTTGGAATTTCAGAGACATGTTGTCAGTAGTTCATGGAATAAAAGAACAATGTTCATTTTACTCAAAACATAAACCTGTAAGAGGTCAAATCAGAGAAACCAATCATTTTAAGTGGTCTCTTAATTTTTTCCGGAGCTGTGTATATTCATCACACTATTTTTTTCCAAACTAAAAGTAATTGAAATGAATCATTAATGTTTATTTTTTAGATTATTTCAGTGTGACGTTGATTGCTTCTGGTTCTTCTGATATTTTTCTCTTTTCACTCTATTGCCTGAATATTTTCTGAGAAATAATTTATTCGCCAAACCAATTACCTCTGATCTAAATACTCTATTTTTTCTTTTCTCTTAACCTCTCCTTCAACACATTTCTCTTATCAAATATTCATTTTCTCCATTTTCCCCCCCACAGACGATGACGACGACGACGACGATGACGACGACTTTGAGGAAGAGGACGAATGGGATGACGAGTGAAACGATTTTTTTTCTTTTCTTTTTTTCTTCGCCCTCGATGACACTAAAATTTATCCCAGTGTTTCTAAAATAAAGTTGATGACTTCATAATTATAATTAAAAATGTTCTATCAGTTTGCTGTACTTTTTTTTTTTTTTTTTTTTTTATTTTTTTTTCCTTTCATTTTTTTTTTTTTTTTTTTTTTTTTATTAATCTGTGCAATACCTCATTTAATCTATAAAGGTTTCTCGGTCTAATCTTAGAGGTTGTCTATTATCGTTCGCTCCATCTTGTCTCCTGATGGGATTAATTTTCTTCTTTTGTTGCTACGCGGCTCAGACCTTCGATATTTCCAAATGTGTTGATCACGCTCTGTTTGCCATTTTTCATATCTGCTGTCTCCTGTCACACACGATCCGACTTTGCTCCTATTTTCACCCCGATGTGCAATTTTAAATCTCTAAGCATTTGAGCTGAATGTCGGCTACATTATTTTTTTGTTTTTGTTTTTTTGTTCTCCTCGGCGCTTTGTGAGGTCTTACAAGTTAGCGAGACAAGTTGCCACAAAATCTTATTTGTATCATTGTTAGAAAGGGAGAAGAAAAGAAAAAAAAAAAAGCTATTTTCATACCCGGTTGCTCTGTAGTTTATTTTTACATATTCAAATAATTCTAGTTTATTGATCATATTTTCTTAAAAAAAAAAGGAGGAAAAAAAAAGGCAGCACTCTGGAATATTTAGCATTCATTCACTCTGGACTGTACATTTACTCTAAACTTTGAGTCTTTTTTTTTTTTGCACATATTGAAAAATCCGACTCGTTGCAGGGACAGAGAACATTTTAGGGTTCGAATCATAATTTAAAGAGCACATGCTTTAAGAAATGTAGCCAAATACATGAGGAATTAAAATGGTAAATCATTGACACTACAAACGGTAAAGAGGGGAAAGAGGGTAGCCCACAGTGTTATGTTTGGCTCTTTTTCTTTTTTTTTAATCTCTGCAACACTACAAGTTTAATTGACTTTTGTGCTCATTTGTTTTTTTTTTGTTTTTGTTTTTTTTACAGTAGAAAGCAGAGAATTAATAAACACCTGTTCATTGTAATCAGGTAATTCATCATGTGATGCTAAAATAAAGACATTTTAGTTTTGCACACTGATTCTTATAATGGGTCCATTCTACGTTTCTGTACTGGTCAAACGCTGGCATTGACTGACTACTTTGAATTGTGAGCGGTAACATTGGGACGTCTATGCACAGTCGATGTTAAATTATGTAAGCATTGAATTTTTAACTTTTACCCTATAAAAGTGAATGTCACAAAGTTAAATTAATTATTTTGCTTAGCTGTCATAAAAATTTAAAAATGTGTTGTGCTGAAATACGATATTATAGAATAGTTGGTGTTTGTCATTAGCTTAAAATTTGCTAATTTTAAGCTAATGCGAAGGTGAAAAGGTGCTGGTCATTTTTACCTTCGCCTCTTTTTCGTTGTTGCTTTAAAAAAAAAAAAACATTTATTTTTTTTAAGTGTGAAGAAGTGCCGTTTGCCCCGAGGCATTTATTTTTTTATTATACGTGTGGATGACGGTGTCATGAGGCCGCCTAGCTACATTGTAAACACCCAGCAGTAGTGCTTGCTTGCATTTTCAAAGTTTCTCAGAAACTTAAACTAATTAGGATGAAAGCCAAAATAGTTTCTCATGTTTCTGGTTACAATGCCTGAAGTGCGACTCGGTGGTGTTTGTATCATCTCTTAAACGGAAAGCCAAGTGAGATGGAAGCATTTGCCTAGCAAAGGCTAGCATTTGCTTCGTTCCTGTTAGCAACTCAGCTGCTGACCCTAACGACATTAAATCTGTTAATGTAGGAAATCTGAGATGTATTAGAAGTTATTGTTTTCCAATCCATCTAGCTAGGTTACAGAGAGCCTAGCCATTTAGCTACCTATATTGCTGCATAGCCATTTAGCTAGTTATATAGCTGCATAGCCATTTAGCTAGCTATAAAGCTGCATAGCCATTTAGCTAGCTATGTAGTTTGACTAGCTTATAAACATTTAAACTTTGAGCTTATTTCAATGTTTTCTGGCTTTTTCAGGGCAAATTATTTGAGTAAAATATGTACTTGTAAAATATATACAAATTTTTGGGGCTAAAAAAAAACAAACAAGAATTTTAATTATTTGGGCAACAAAAACAAAAAGAGAGCAGCATCACAACTCCAATGCGTCTATCCCTAGCAACACCTTAACTGTAAAAGGGAACAGTTGACGTTTGTCATTAGCTTAAAATTTGCTAGCATTTGGCTTGTTCCTGTTGGAAAATACTCCATCAAAAGGTTAATGTGTGAGGAGGATTTTGCATTTGTTTTGCACGCTGAATATGAAAAACCAAGACATTTTGTTTACAAGAAGTCTCCAAACACACATTCCTTAATAATTCCTACTTCATGCTTTAACTATGGATTAATTAAATCAATTTTTCAAAAATCTGGCTGATGTGTACTGTAAAGAAGTGTATGATTAAGAAGTAATGCCTACCGGTACTTTATTCAGGAAATTAAATATTTAAAGTCAACTGGCCTAAATGAGGCTGCGTGTAATTAAAATCTCAGAAAATAATATCCAATTAAAATGACGCTTGGGATTTGAGTTTTCTACGACATATTTAAGCCATCGAAATATTTGACAAAAAAAGTAAAGCGATATGGCTAACCACATGGACACTGCATATCGATGGGAACAAACACTGAATATTTTTATTTGTAGGAAAAAAACATTTTCTTTTCCCACTAACAGTTTTTGTTCCTTCTGCTGGGAGCTACTTGACTCCATAACACACACTAAGTTCGATTAGCAGCTCATGAAACTGAAGATATTCCTCTTTGTTAGTTTTAAATGACAATCATGAATCGTGGCTTCATTCGAGAGGTTTTGAGTTGAAAACTACCATCGCTGTAACGCAGCAGCATATTCTGATAGCTCAGCCTGTAGCCCACTAGTTCACAGTCCTACAAAAGAGAAAATAAAATGCTTGTTTGAAACTTTTTAAGTCTTATCCAGGCAGAAACAATAACTTCTCATCTTTTTCTGCTGATTTGTTTTTGTGTTGGCAAAAACTGGACTGTCGAACTTAGATTTCCCGACGGTGAAAGACAAAGTGCCGCTTGTTTGATTAAGTGAAGATCTCTGTTGTTGTTGAAATATGCAAAAAAAAATCTTGTCGTCTTCTTCGGGAAACTGTTAAAAGGATGACACCAACTCCAATCCAAAAAAAAAAACACACGCAAAAAAAATAAACTTGACAACAAATGAGCTCCGGTGTTGTAAACGTCAATAAAGGATTCTTCACAAAAACGCTTTTTTTATCCTTTTGTCCATGCTTAACATTTTCTTCAAATTTTAGTTGTTGGCCGTTTCGTTTGTAAATCGTAAAGACACGGATCTTCATCTACAAATAGCAAAACAATTGTGAAACAAACTCAAGAAAAGAAAACGAGGAGATCTGTCTCTAACGTGTGTGGATGAAATGATCTATAATGAAAACGACTCTTGAGTGAGGAGGCTGTATTTTTAGTTGATGTCCACATCAGCTGAACTTTCATCAGTCGCCTTCGCTACAGAGCTTATAGAAGGGATTAGAGTAGGTATGGCACTTTCCACTGATGTTACACCACAGAGACAAACACGCAAAAGCTTTTATGGAAGCAGCAGCACAACATCAGGGTTTTGACTTGATGTAAGCATGCAGCTGGGTGATTTGAATCATTTTATTACATAACAGCCTCCTTTCCCACTTTGGGTGATGGCTTTTTTTGCACACTAATGGGATTTAGACCTGGGTTTTGTTCTAAAAGCAGATGGATGGATGCGCATTTCACAATGTATACATACATCAATTTATGGCATTTAACAAAAAGAAAAGTGCATTTGTTCCTAGCCGCATTTGATCTAAGTCACACGTTTGAAATTCTTTTCGGTAATCGACGGAAAAATCTTGCGTGACGTTCATCAAACCCGGCCAGCTGTTTTCATCTTCCCACTGATAATTCTGATTTATCTTCGGTAAGCGGCTCCAGTTCTGACTCCTTGCTCTCATCCCAGTGTAGCTCCTTCAATCATCAGATTCGACTATCAAGAGTCGAGCCTCGTCACGGAAAATCCCAACGAAACTCAATTTAGTGTCTCTGTGCGACTTTCAATCAAGTGCAGGCAGAAATCTGGCGCAATAAGTGGCATTTTATTAACACTTCAATCCACTTTTCACTTTTATGACATAGATTGTAAAAAACAGTCTGTGCAGAAAGAGCTGCATGGTTGAATTGTTATGTTACCCAGTGTTTTTTGACCTCTCGTCAGCAAATGCTATGTGAAATACCCAAAGAGAGTTGAGTATTAGGTCAGCTATCAATGAAATGACCGTTTGACACAAGAACGGCACAGTGGTCTCCTGCACTGAATAGACAGAAAAGTCAGGGGGGGCATGAGTTTATGGCTGACGGTCTTGACAGGCTCTGTGATATCGTGCGGTTTGGTGACATTTGGACATTTTTAAGGATGTGGTTTAAAGAACGACGCTGAAATTCTTCCATGAACAATGGAACTTCTGTACGTTTCTGGAAGTGATTCTTTGTGGCAGCGATGCAGTTGGTGAAAGTCTGCGTTTTATGGGAGAATATGGAAGGACTTCCCCCTCTCGAAAAATATTACAAAGCACTCTGTAATATTACAGAGGAGGACCACCCTGTGGCGCTTTCTTTGACGAACGCCTTGCATGCAACGGGCAGAGTGTAACTTTTGCACTTTGTCTCACCTAGTCCGGTTTCCTTCCGGAAAACAGAAATAGCAGCTGATGTAAAGATGGCACTGCTGTGCAGTCAAGGAGACGGAGACTTTTTTTCCAAGACAAACGGAGACCCCCGGATTAGAACGGCTGACAAAGGAAGTGCGCGTCTCTTTCTAATCCACCACACCTCTCAAATTCTCAAGGTCTCCTGCTGCAAAGTTTTCACCTTGCCACCTTTGCATCCCATAGCATCCTACTTTACAAATAATTTTACCTTGCAGTGATTTTGCAATGACAGCAATTATTGCAGTGCTACATGTCTGTGGAAATCTGGTCTTCTAACCCCTGCAATAAACCTAACAGAATCACTTAAGCGAGCTCATTTCTGTGGTTGTTAAAAATGAATGAAAACGCCGAGTAGATTGGATTTTTAGCCATTTTAATGGAGAATATGTTTATTCTCCATCAACCCAAAAATATATATAAATATATGTATATATTATATATATATATATATATATATTTCACAGATTTTTTTTCTTCGCAGTTATTTTCAGTCATCCGTGTTTTCCCTATTAAGTGTCACACAATATGCTCACGTCTGTCTCTAATTTTTTGTATAAAGGAACTCTAAAACATTATTCAGTATCACAGATAAGACTTTTAGGCCTCACACATGCTAGTTAAAAATGAACACATTTACCTGAACGCATGTGTTTCACTGTTCATAGAAGAATTACAAGTTTAACGCTCACTAGTTGCTGCTGGGAATATTGGCGTCATCACTGATGTCAGAGTGAGTGTTTTTATTATTATTATTATTATTATTACTATTATTATTATTATTATTATTATTATTATTTCACTTCACTTGTTCTGTTTTGCAACTTGTTCAGGGAAAGTGCGCAAAAGCACGGCTTCGAAAACGCGCTCACACGAGTGGGTGTGTTGTCAACGTGTCTGAGAGGTTGTGTGCATCAGCGGCTCCTCACCAGCAGGCTGACTCACTCAGACTGAAAGAAATGCAAATAAAAACAATTTTTAAAAAAATATAACCCGAGCTTGTCCCCCTTTTTCCCCCACCTTGAATAAAACTCACCCAGTAACCAAAGAAGACACAACCAACACGAGTAAATGGGTATATTTAGAAACAAACACATATTTCAACCAAAAAAAAAAAAACACACATCATATTTACAGTCTTACATTAGAAAATGTCAGTAAACAAGAATAAGAAAACTCATGTCATTTTCTACTGTGAGAGGATGATTTTTTTTTTTTTTTTTTCACACTTTAATGATTAAGATCATCAGACTAAAATAGCCAGAGTAGATACAAAATGCTGCTTTCAAAACTGGAATAAAATCGATTGAGGGGGAAAAAAAACGTCAAAAAGTTCAAACTGACTCGTCACCAGGGCCGGTCCAAGCCTTTTTGGGGCCTTATGCAGCTTTTCGAGGCGGGGATCCCCCATACCAACATTTCAACACCAGATGATTTATAATTCCTAAGCTACTGTAAGTGTAACATACCTGCCATCATTAGCATCATTTTTTATGAGCGTAGGTTATACTATTGATTCCAAACTTACAGAAGTAACAAATAATAATAATAAAAAATAATAATTTGGGTTTTAAGTGGGACATTTTATTTTAACTACCTGAAAGCCATCAACTGGAAGAGATGAATTATTATTTAGTTTGCATTATTCAGTGTTATTTTTAAATATATTTTTTTTCCATCATGTTAGTTTATTGCTCTTGGGGGCCCCTGGTGGCATGGAGGCCACCATGGGGCAAATGCCTTCCCTTAGTTAGAAATTTGCTACTGGGCGTCAAAACCTGAAGACAATTTGGAATAAATGAATTTCACCCGCTTTGAATAGCTTTTTATCTTATTATTTGGAAACTGCATTCTGTATTTACTCAAGTTACTTGTGTTTGATATGAAAATTTGTTTGATGATCAGAAACAATTAGGAATTATTTCTGCAGAAAGGGGATGGGGGGGGACTGTGTCTTTAAATGTCTCAAAAACATAGTTCAAAATTTTGAGTGCAAATTTCCAGTACACCTTCCCATTTTACTCCGAGTAAGAAATCCAATTGGTCTCCTCTTCCATCGCCGTCATCATCGCCATTATCCCTCATCGTAGATGATGTGGAACTTCCACCTGGAAAATCACAGATTGTGTCAGAGGACAAAAATGAGACGAAGAGCAGCAAAAGTGGTCAAACAGCAGCAGCAGCAGCAGCAGCCTGGACTGCTTTCAGGCTGCTGCCAACGCCACAAAAGCGTCGAGTCTGTTGTTATCGAAGCTCCACAGAGCAGTTTCTATAAATACCGACGCTGAGTGGATGGAATCTGCCAGCTACAGCCAGAGACCCCATTATCTGAGGGCACAGATGATTTTCCACAACAATGTAACAAGCTGCAGGAAAAGCCAACACTCAAATCTCCACTTACTGATATATGAAAATAGGGGAAACTCTGAGTAATACGGGCTTTTAGTTTCATTATTTGCCCTGCCATCTATGTTTTCCATTCCTCTATTATGGATGTCAGCTTATCATCCACTTCTGGGTTAAAAAAAAAAAAAAGAAGCAGGCTGACTGACTTTATCGTTGTCAGTGTTCTCTGTCCTACACTGTCTGTGAAAGCGACGTGTTCATGCCAGAACACGCTGGTGGCAAACAGCCTGTTTTGCCTGTCCAGAGACAGATCAGACCACATCAGCCACTAGGATGACTCACACACCGCTGACTCTGTGTCATCCTCGTCTAAATTAAACTCCCTCGTTGTGCAGTTTGCCTTTCGGAGAGTTTGTCCACTTCTGTTTTCCACCACCAAATCCCCCCCCCAGGATGAGGAAGAAGTGTCCCCTCCTCTCTCTCACCCGTCTGAGGTTCCTGAGGCTGCTGCTGCGGATGGACTCCATCAGCTGATCGTGGGCGGACCTCATCGGCGTGGACGGCCTGCTGCCGCCCTCCTCCGCCCTCCTCTCGGCCGACACGGGCCTCAGGGCGTTCTTGAGCTCCTTCAGGATGCAGCCCGTCTCACCCTTGGTCTCCTTCGCCTTGCTCTTCTTGCCCTTCTTCCCTTTGGTTTTGGTGACCTTCTTGCTGCCCGCCTCGTGGGCCTTGATGACCTCCGCGATCATCCGCGTGGGCCTCTTCTTCTCCTGTTGCGCTGGGAGGAGCGGAGGAGGAGGAGGCGGCGGAGGCGGAGGGGGTGGAGGCGGAGGCGGCGGAGTCTGTTTTTTAGTCGTTAGTTTGGGTGAGGACCAAGGTGAGGCTCTGGGTGAAGTGTAGGGCGACGAACTGGGTGTTCCTCTCTTTAGAAAAGAAAATGCGCACAAAGTGAAGACAGAATTGAAGATGGAAACTAGTTTATGTGTTACCAGGCAAGAATTTGAGGAATATCA
Source organism: Poeciliopsis turrubarensis (assembly GCA_010277015.1). Classification (NCBI taxonomy): domain Eukaryota; kingdom Metazoa; phylum Chordata; class Actinopteri; order Cyprinodontiformes; family Poeciliidae; genus Poeciliopsis; species Poeciliopsis turrubarensis. The sequence goes on from VMRN01000060.1 coordinate 2,142,250, forward strand.
GCGACAGACACCATCAGGTTTCTGACGTTTTGGACAAACTTCAATCCTCTAATCAAGACTGTAGAAAAGGCCTTGGTCAAAACATTCATGTTATTGTTACTGTGTATCGTATAATTTGAATTGAACCGAATGAGCCAATTAGAGCTGATTGTGTTGGAAGTGATTGGCTGAAACGGAATCGAAATGTTTAATGACTCAAACTATCCAAGTTATTCGAACAGTGTGAAGCGAAGTGATTACCAGCGCAGAGGTTCTGGGGTTCACGGCTCCATTTTGCCCTCCTTGTTGCTGTTGCCGTTGCTCCTGCAGCCGTCTCTGCCTCTGACGGTCCTGGTTCCTGGTCAGTATCCCGGTCATGCTCATCCTGGGACCGGGGAGGTTGAACTGGTAGCCGAGCTTGATCAAAGTGTGGTTCTCCCTCAGAATCTTCACCATCTCCATTTCTACCTGCAGCAGGTCATCGCAGCAATTCACATCGACTGTAATGGTAACCCGGGGGGGTTTCGCTGACTGGGACTGAAACCAACCTGCCCTCCACACATGTGCCTCTGGTTGTGAAAGCGGAGCTCGGTCAGGGTGTTGTTGCCTGGCAGTGCTTGGACCAACGCCATCACTCCCTTCCCGCTCACGTAGTTGGACTCTATGTTCAGGCTGGTGATGGACGCGTTCTCCTTCAACATCTTAGCGACGGCCAGAGCGACTTGGTCATCGGCCCGCGTGTTCGCGAGACTGAAGACTCGCACGTGGGTGTTCGCTCTTAGTGCTTCAGCAAATCGAATGAGAGTTTCCTGCAAAAGGGATTAGGAAGAAACAGAAAATCCTAAACCCACGGTTACCCTTAAGGTTTCTCAGCAAGAGCGAAAGTTTAGTGTCTGGTTATTTTTGTTGTTGTTTGGCCAACCAATCGACTTTGAAAGATGACTGAGAAAGACTTTCCCTTCCCAACTGAAATGGTTTATGAATAGATGTTTTGATCCGGCTTATTAGATTGAAACTTATGACAATGAATCATGCAATGAAGAGAGAAAAAAATGTGTTTTTTTTTAGTCATGATAAATACGTACCTGTTTGTTTTTTCACATTGCCAAAGATATCTAAGTTTTAAGATATGAAACTAATATTTTTCAACAATGTTACTTTTAAAGAACTGAAAGAAATTGGTCATCTGTTTCAGCTACAAGATACCCTGTGATCATCTGCTTTAACGGATTTAAAAAAACAACACTCAGAAAGTTTAGTTCCTATCTCCTTGGAAACAGAGAAAACGGAAATCAGGGATGTTTGGAAACATTTGCGTGGAAAGGCTGACGCGCTCCACTGAGGAAAAAACTAGGCCAATAAAACACCTCGTTACCTGTGTGATGTCATCGATGTTGTTCAGATTCACCTCAGTGAGTTCGGAGTCGTCACTGAGAACTCGTTGCAACGCATCATCAACAACTGTAGGGTTTCCACTGGAGTTTAGGTCCACTGGTGGAGGGGGCGGAGTCAGCCTCACAGGCTCCACCCACTGAGGCCTCAGTAGTGTCGGTTTGACCGCGTGCACCGAGTCTCTCAAGGGTTCGGGTTTCGCTACATTGTCTTGTTTGTCTTCATCCGTTTCGGCGTCATCGTCGTCTTCTTCTGTTACGGGCTCCTCTTCCTCACTTTCTTCCTCTTCTTCCTCTTCATCACTGCCTTCCTCTTTGTGATCTTCCCCCTTTGAATTTTCTGACCTCTGGCTTTCCTTTTCGCTCTCGTCATTTTTTTCCTCCTCCTCTTCTTCACTGCCTTCTTCTGTCAGACACTCGTCTTCTTGTTCTTCATCCTGTATTTTGAGAACGTCATTAAACACCAGGAGCGGTAGACTGCAGATATGAGTACAAATGATCTTTAGGGTCAACAAGCGCAGCTTTTATGGTACAGAGAAAAAAACAAAAATTAGTTGCAACTCACAAATATTTCACTGTATTCAATGCCTTGGTATCTTTTCGTTTGCAGGGATTTTCTCCCATATATCCTGACAAAACTGGAGGAACTGAGTCGAGTTTATTGAAATAAATAAACTTTCATAATTTGACTGCATGGGGAATGTGCTGACATTTTTTAAAAGACCCGGTTACAATAGGATGGTTTAATTGAATTCTATGGGATGGTGATATTTGTGTAGTAAAACATGTAATAGATAAATAAGTAATGAGAGGAAAAATAGATTTAAAAAGAAATTGCCCTGATTTGGAAGATTGATTTCCAAAAAAAAAAAAAAGAAAGAAAAGCTTTAACCTCCTGGCTGATATCCTGAAATGTCCCTTTTATATTTTTCACAAAATGCTGACTCTGAGTCAACAGAAGCGATGGCTTCTTCGTTGCTGAATGGCATTTCGGCCCAGGAATGATGCCAAAATAGTCCAAATCAAGCAGAATCTCTACGGTGGGATAAACGAAATCTCTTTTCTGTACATTTCCTCCTCTTACCGGTTTGGGGCTCCCTCCTGCTATCTCATTCTCCAAAAGTTTACGGGTCTCGTTCTCCCAGTACTTCATGAGGGCCTCTCTGCTGAAAGTACCCGTTGGGGTTTTGTCTGTCTGATCTCGCTGTCTGAGTCCAATGGGCACGTTGGCGTCAGGATCGATGTCGACCAGCTCCTTTTCCAACTCGGCCAACTCCTCCGGGCTGAGCGACGCCAGGAGCTCGTCCTCGTCGACATCTTCGTACTTACTCAGCTCTCGGCGATACCCGAAAAAACTCATGGCCGAAGCCCGAGAAGCACTGACCAGCGAGAATTAAACTGTCACGGGGTTAATCGGGCTCCCAAGATGATGGAGTTTGGATAAAGAAAGTCAATCAAAACATAAGGTCCACCAACAGGCTTGAGATCTATGAAGATCTCTGCAAAGTTAGGTTAAAAACCAGTCGATTCATGCCGTACGATGTGACCAGTCCAAACGTATCCCTCCTGCTCCAGTCTGAACTGGATTCCTCCTGGCCGGCTGGCTTTATGTAAGGGTGGACACATGTGTGCGTTCATGTGTGTGTGTGCGTGTGTGCGTGTGCGTGTGTGTGTGTGTGTGTGTGTGTGTCCGTGTCCTCTCCTTTTCTAATCTCGCCAGCTGCTGTTTGGGCTTTAAGAGGGAACGTAGCAGCGAGCGGGCCCCATGATGCGGCGTCTTTTTTTGGGAGTCACTACCCAGATAGGCAGAGCTACAAAAAGCCTGTGAGCTCAGAGGCTCCGCGGCCTGTCATTGTAGCGCGCAGCCTCCGGGACCTGAACGGCTTTGTTCACGGCCAAAAAAAGACTGCGCTTCATCGAAGGAGCAGGACGAAAAGGTTCTGGTCTGGAAAAATTCAACAAGAGGCGAGAAGGAAGGTTTCTGACCCTCGTTAAATGTTTTCTAAACCATTCCGAAGGTTCTTGCGAACCGCTGCAACGAGCTGCTGGATTCCTCTTCAGGTTTGCAGTTAAAGCCTCTGTGGAGGAAACCTGAGAATGGAAGGGTTAAGACGTCCGAAGCATCCGGAGCATCCAGCAGTATTTCTGGTTAATGTGTCAGAGTTATCCAAGCCAAGATTTTTTCTGTTATTGTTTGAGTACCTCTAGATTAAAATAATAAGCTTGGAAACAAGCAAAAAGTTCTGACTCTCCTCATGGATGTTATTCTTCTTTATTAGTGTTATTCCTTTATTTGTAGCTTCCATCAGTCCCGGTGCTTATTCACCTTCCCTCGGTTTTCCAGTTTCCTCTTTCTTTCCCACAGCTGTTTTCTATCTCCTGATTTATCACTACCTGTACTCCTCCTCAGCTGTTTATCCGTTTGCTTCTGGTTTAGTTCTTTATTTCCACCTCTGCCACGGTATCCAATCTCTGCGGTTCTCATTGTTCCTTACAGGATCCTTTCGTTGTCCCGTCCTGCCGCCTGCTGCTCCTCGTTGGAGTCCCATCCTGTCCTCCTCGTGCTCCAGCTGTAAGTTTTTGTCTTATTTTTGACTCTATCAAAGATTTCTCAATCATCCTTCTGAGATCCTGTCTACATTTCGGTGCAGCTGCAACCGTAAACACCTTGTAGGTGATCTACAACACCTACAAGGTTAAGGTGTTGTAGATCAACACCTTAACCTTCGGATTTTGTGTTATTCGTTTACAGAAAACCATTTGTAAGCATTTCTTTGGCTAATTAGGTCAAAAATCGGATGTTTTTTTTTGTTTGTTTTGGCAGGATAGGGTTATATTCAAAGAGCTTTTCCTGAACTGGATGGCTTGATGAAAGTTTAAAATAGGAAGGTTGATTGTTGGACTTTTTTTTAAAGTCTGTATATTTTTTTTAGATTTACTGTGTGAGCAAAAAAAAAAAAGGAAAATATTAGTTGTGTAAAAGGATACTTTTACTCTTTCTTAAACATTGTAATATGTAGTGAGAATAAAAGAAATGTGCTCCATAGCAGCTTCACTGACGTTAAAATGCATTCACACAGACCCTGCAGGTTTGTCTCAAAGTCTGTTGCGCTTTTCTGCAGTTTATTTCATCTACTCAACGGTATTCTCTGGCTGATACCTTTGCAGGCATCTGATTACTGATGCGCGAGAAGCAGATTTACCAGATGTCACTTATTTTATTTCTCATGCATGCATTTTTCCTCTCTTCTGGTTCCACTTTAGCAACTTTTACAGCAACATTATAAACAGTATAAATACAGGAAAGTGTAGATTTAGGTAAAAACTGTGGAGTTGTGACGAAAAAAAAAAAAAACTGCACGAAATGCACACATTTACAAAATTCCCAGCCGGTCACTGCAGATAGGATCTTGTTATCATTAGAGCCCCCCGTAGGGGTCGACCGGCCTGTAGGTCAGGTAGCCGATCAGTCTGGGAGGAAAGGGAGCAGCATCCATGGCCTCCGGGTCACTCAGCATCCCGATGTTCATTCTGCCTCTGATCACGAGTCGGCACAAGTGCTGCAGGGGGCGGGGTTCTCCTGGAGCAGAGACGGCGTTAATTAGTCTTCGGTTGACCAGGACTTAAAGTCAACGTCGCGCTCTTACCCAGCACAGCGGAAATCTCCTCCCACTCAGGAGTCCTCTCCAGGACGCGCCTCAGGTTGGAACAGATGCTGACTTGGCTGACGTAGTCGAGAAGAATCCTCACGACGCTGCCTGCCAGATGGGCGAGCCACGACACGGACACGAACTCGCAGAACTAAAAGAGCAAAGACCAGGAATTTGCTTTGGCGTTAACTCGTGCTCTCTTCGTTGCACATTGCAAGCGGGGGAAAGAATGCGCGCGTGTCAGTTCTCACTGGAATGACGTGAGGCTGACAATAAATCTTGTAGGCCTGGTTGTGGAGGTCAGTCCAGGTACTGTCCAAGTCTTCACTTTTATTGTGGAAGCACTCAAAGCATCTGCAGGATGTAAGATATTGAAAAACGTGAATACTGTCGTTCAAAGTTAGGTTTAAACTGAGTTTTGATGATCAGGGGGTGTACGTGCTTGTGAGCCTGATAGCCGTTGTTGAGCAGCAGTCGCAGCATGTCGTGGTCTCTGAGGCAGTAGTAGAGGGCAGTGGGGAACACAGTGTTGTTGATCACTCTAAAGTAACAGTTCACCTCGGCTCCGTAGGACAGCAGCAGCTTCACCAACTCGTACCTAGACACAGCCAGTTGTCTTTAGGGCAATCTGCGTTACTTACGCGTCTGGCAAAGCTTTCCAACTGCCTCCTGCTGACCTCTCTGCCCTAACGGCTACCAAGATGCATCGCAGAGGGTCCAGGTCTGTTCTTGCTCCAGCTTTCAGCAAGATCTCAGCACAGGTCAAGTCGCCGTTGGAGACGGCAAAGTACAGAGGAGTCTTCCTCAGGTCGCCATAGTTCTCTGTAAGATTGAAAGAGGTCAGCAAGTTATTAGTTCCAGGAAGTAGATCAAAATCTAAATTGTGAGTGTAAGTTAATTTTTTTTTTTTTTTTTTTACTACAAATAGCAGAGCATGTGATTCCATACATTATACACTATATGTTAAAAAGCATCTTTCATCATTTTCTGATTTTTTTTTCTTTTTAGTTGTGTTCAAATTTGTAGTTCATGATAATTCTTTTCATTTTCTTGGTCCAAGTGAAATATGTGAAAAAGTTGAAGATTGATGCATAGCACAATAGATGCCCGAGAACAACAAAGTGATAAGGTTTCAAGTTAAAAATTTTAGTTCTTCGGGTGGCGATTTGCTAAGTAAAGTGGGAGGAAGAAACCGTTTTAGAGACTCAACAAACCAGCACACAACCCAGAGATTTAAAAGCGCTTTGTGCTGAGCCTAGCGGAAAATGAGCACTTATGAAAAACTGAAAATCAAAGTATTCCGGACCAGCTTTCATTCTCATTGTGAGGCGCTTCCATTTCTGCAAATAGCTGTGTTGCCAGAAAATGTTGTGCGAGTGAGCCCTTCGCTGATTGTGTAAGTTAAGTCATTAAACCCATTAACAGAATCTAAAACCTTGCACTTTGCAAGCAAAACTGATATTGAAAAACAGTTTGTAGCAGTTGTTTGCTATGCAAACTTATTTGTAGATGTATATGAAAACCATTTTGAGTAGATTATTGAAATATTTCTTACAGAAACACGTTCCACATGTTTGGGGTGCGCATGATTAACTTCCATATAAGTGAAAGCAACATTGTTTTTGTTTCATGCAATATAGGCCAACACAAGGCAGTTGCTTAGTTGTGAAAGGTATGAACAATAAAATGCACTTTCCAGATTTTTTTTTTTTTCATGGATGGATGAACAAGGCCAGATGTATGGATTCTCAAGCAACATTTTGCATGTAGCGCTTATACGGTCGCCCCTACCGGAGATGTGTTTATCTAGCTGTGTGTTGACGTCAAAACCGTTCTGGATGAGGAGCTCGAGACATTCAGTCTGTCCCCCATCAGCAGCAGAGTGGACCGGGCTCTGGCCCGAGAGACGGATCGCTCTCTTTGTGGTGACAGGGATCAGAGTTCTTAGGACTCTGCAGAGGCGGGGGTGGGGGGGGGAAACAGACAGGAAAATAAAGAGGAATCAACAGAGTGAAAAACACCAAACAGGACAGAGGGAGCGGTCATTAATCTGTGGTTTGAGTTACAGTGTATTTTAGGAACTGAGACAAACAAGAGACTCTTTGTGGAGAACTTTCACTCTATTGTTTGCTTGTTGTGATGCAGACAAATGGGGTAAGTAATTTTATTTAATGCAGAGCAATTTCTTTATTCCGAGAACTGAGTCTGCGGTAGTGATTGTAAGCCATCAGAATGACGCTTCATGTTTTCTCAAACTCAACCCACAGCGTGTGTCCCTCATACGCAGCCCTGTGGATGGGCAGCTGGCAGGCGTAGCTGGCCACGTTTGGGTTGGCTCCGTGCTGCAGAAGGAGCCTGACACAGTCCAGGTTCCCTGACCCAGACGCGTCATACAGGACTGTGTCCCCATTGCTGGCCCGGGCGTTCACGTCTCCCCCTAGTGGAGGACAGAGGAAGTGCAAAAACAGAGGGACAGGTTGGGAAATTAGGCAGGGTCAGAAAAATAAAAAAATAAGGGGGAGGGGGGTATGAGTAAATATTTACATGTTTGTGTTTTAATGTTTTACCATGCTGTATGAGTATTTCTAGGGCTTCGGTCCGGCCGTGCTCCGCTGCGATTCCCATGGCGGTCACACCATGACCGTCTCTCATGGCAACCTGGGCTCCATGGCGAAGCAGCAGCATCAGAACAGCTGGACAACCCACCTGAAAGACAAGACGGGGAAGTAGGCTGTTTTAGTGGGGAAATCACACAGAAATCTTCGAAGTATGAATTTTCAAATTTTCAGATAACAGAATTCTTTTAAAGCCCACTGAGGAAAAAAGTGGGCCAACTCAAAAAATGTATCAGCTGCCTCACAGGCATAGAAACTTGTTTCACAACTTAATAGCCAAGCTAATGGAGAAACGGATCTGATGTCTCATACGTGACGAGTGAGCTTGATTTACTTTACAGAAAAGTTTGGGCGGCAGCTTTAAGACACCCCCTACCTTTGCAGCTTCATGAGTCGCTGTCCACTTCGTGAGACACACCTGCTCCACAAAGGCCCCACTCATGATGAGGGAATGAACGCTGTCATACGAGCTCTGTCTCACCGCTGCAAAATGTGGAAAGTATATGTGAGGAAAAAGTGTATTGGTAAGGGTTTCTTTTTCACAAAACTGCTGAAAACGCAGTGGATGAGTGATGATGATGGTGAAACGTGACCTTTGGTGACTGTAAATGATACACCGTCTTAACAAATAAATACTGCTGGCATATTTGGCATCTAAAAGGAACAGTTGAAGGTAGTGGTTATGCTGTGGTGGACAAGTAGTGAGTTTGCAGTAAATAGTGGTCGGAGTGATATAATTTGGCAGAATCGGGAAGGACTTCAAAACCTCTTCTTTTTGTTTCAGGTCGGTCAGTGCTCCTACAGTAAATAGGCGAGTTGAGTGTGCGCCTTTTCTGGTTGGCGGTGTGATTGTGCTACCGAGGAGCAGAGGAGATTCGTTCCTGCTGTTTGTGTTGTGCGGCGAGGCTCCGTGCCGCAGCAGCAGGTTGATGTTTTCCACTTGGTCGGCTTCTGCTGCCAGCGTCAACGCCGTGTCCCCGTCCTTCGTCTGCTCTTCGAGTGTCGCGTCCGTGGAAGCCATCACTGCAAGGGTGGCAAATAAGCACAGCTTAGATACGAGGCTCTAACGCCGGGCTGAATCCCTCGATGCTCTCTTACCCTGCAGCACCACATGCAGCACTTCTGTCTTTGGCAGAGCAGCCGCTGCGTGCAGAGGAAGCCGGCCCCTGCTGTCGCTCTCTCTGAAGGCTGACGCGCAGCACGACAGTTCCCGCAGTGCAGCTACATCACCTACAGAGATACAGTTTTAAAGAGTGTTAAATATCAGATTAATATGTCATAGACGGCACATTGTGATTGGGCAGAAGGAAGGCCTTTCTTTACTGGGCACTGGGAAGCTTTTCAAGTTAACAGGAGGCTAAAATCGCAGTGTAAGAATTGGCCCAGTCAAAGTTCAGAGATGAATAAATTTGCAAAACCTGAAAAACATCTAGGGCCATTTGTTGCACGTTATTACTCATATCTACATGCGTGTATCTCTTTACCTTTATCTATCGCCGTCATTATCTTCACAAAGCTTTCGCTGTTTGGCTGTTTCCTGGCGAAACAAACGCAGGTTACCTTCAGCGGTTTACTTTTCCCGAAACATTCATCACGGAGTGGAGCCTGTGACCTTTTGTGCGTGATCGGATTTTTCATACCAGCATGCCGGCGCTGAACGCCGCAGCTTGCAGGCATCTTGAATGCTCTCCAGAATGGCAAACTCAATCAGCTCGTCATTAATGCCTTCCTGATCCAGGTCCTCCATTTCTATATAGTGGGGAAATGTGATAAAGAGAAAGAGAGTTTGGAAAAGTAAAAATATTTTGAGCTCACGTTTGCCTGTAGTTTGCATGAGTCTGCCCGGGTTTGGGAACGCAGCTTGTTAAAGGGTAACTGTATCGCCACAGCTCATGCAGGAATGAGTGTCGAATGCAAACATGTTAGTGTCACACAGTCGTATATAAAAACAAATCCTCGCTTTAGATTATCTAGCGATATCCGTCCCTCACCTGTCGGTGTGAGTAAGTGTCCTTGGTTTCTCTAGCGTGTTGCCTCCATGTTTTTGTTTTGCAGGGTCCTCGGCGGTCTGTGTTATTATTAGAAGTGGCCTACTTTAACCGTCATGACTAAGCTCAGACTGTGCCGTCTGTCATTCCTTTCACTTCTCCAGCAGCTGAAACTGCCGACATTCAAATCGAATCATTTCGCTGACATGTGGATGAAACCCGCATGACAAGTTTGTGCAGTGATGCCACACTTTATACGCCGAGCACAACGGATCTGTTGTTGGCGGAGGAAAAATCTGCACTTTTTCTTTCACTGTTATTTTTTATTTTTTTTTAGCTCTGAATGTAATAAAGTCGTACAAGCAAGACTAGTATAGCTGATTAGTTTAACGACGCCATTTCTTTTTTTTCTTTTTGTCTTTTCACCCTGCAGCTAAGCGTAATCTTCCAGCTCCACAGCAGTTCCACAGTCGGTGCTGCAACTTTCTCTGGACCTCCTCGCCGCACTCAGGAAACCTTCAACAGCCACAAATATCCGTTCAAAGACCCTCAACTTCACCCAAACACAACATTTGTAATGAAACACTTGAACTTCTTGACAATCTTTCTCTTCTTTTGGGTTTGCTAGTATAGCTTGTGACTTTTTTTTTTTTTTTAAAGTTGCTGTATAAATCATACTTACACTTAAATTTCATCACCGATTATTAATTGATCAAACATTAGAAGCTCGCTGTCTTTTATTCAGGGGAAAGATTGCACTTTTGCAGTGGCTGAATGTAAAAAAACAGCCTCGATAAACTTAAAAATTAAATTGATTAGTTATTAGGAAAATGGTGGAAATCACTTATCATCTTTCTAACGTGAAGCCGCTCTCACTTTAGCCAAAGTCGACTTGTGATTCATTCACTTGTCAGCTCCTCGTGAAAACTCCTCACCTGGAAGTGCAACCTTCAGACCAAATCTTAAATTTGGTCTTTATGTTGGCAAAATCTTACGGAGTCATGTGTTAGCACGAAGATTTAAATGAAGTCAAATCTTGGTTGAAGGTGGTTAATCAAACCTTCAAAGAGGTCTGAACAACAGTTTGAGATCGTAATGGGATAAATATGGTTGCCATCTGTCCTGCACTGGGGAAAAATTATTTCTTTAAAGCAAAAGGTTCTTAATTAATTTCTAAGTTTGAAGTCAGGTGTTCTGTCTTCCTGCAACCTCCAGCAGGAAGTTAGTGTTTCAGCTCGCTATACTTAAAAATCTTTGCACACTCCTGCTAACTGATATCAATGAGCATATCCCATGACTAAATCCATTAGTAGAGACACTGCCAGTCTACCACGGAGGTTAATGAATGAATAATTCACCTGGCATTAGAGTCTTTGGAGTGTAGAGGAAACTGCTGTGCTCCTGAGAAAACCACGACTAGAGGACAAGCAGGCAAAGTGTGCCGTCCTCAGGAAATGAAGAGTTTGGTTTCCTAAATCATTTGCTTTTCCTCATTTCCTGAATCTCTCCCTTGTGACAGCTATTGATTTGGTAATGGAAATCAATTACGGATAATGGCTTTTACATGGGTCCACTTATCGGGAGGAACCATGAGCTGGGCTGCGTTGCAAAGCGCTTGCACGTGCACACCGGGACACAGGAGCCAGAATTTCTCCGGTGGATGAAAATGCAATAAACAAACAAAACCTTAATAAGTATACACGATTAAATAAAGCAAGAGACAACGCGGCTGAGCGCCTTCATTACTCCCCATCGCCCTGTTCTCACTTTCTGCAAACAACAGCTTGGGGAATAACCCTGACATATTCCAAGTGAAATATTCTCGCAGGAGAACAAGCACCCACTTCTCCCGATGACCAAATTGATACGTGGGAGTTTATGGAAAAGTCTCAGACAGCGTCAAAGCGTGACATAATGACTCAGCTTGTAGGCGGCATCTCCGCCACGTCAAAAAAAAAAAAAAAAAAAAGACCCCACCAGTTTGTCTGATGCGAGAGCAGACTGCTGGCCCATCCTCGGGTTTCACTACTCATTTGGACATCATCGACACGCATGCAAACATGCGCAGAGCTCCGAGTTCTTTCTGCAAAATACCGAATTTTACGAGGAGGATCTGAGAAACCTTGGACCCTTGCTCCATATGAGGAAGAAAGTAAGTCAGTTCTTTAAACTTTCACCTGATATTTAGCACATTGTCTAACATTCTGTTGGTATTTGTTGTTTTGTTTGTTTTGTTTTTTTAAATGTTTTTCTCATTCCTCTTTTGCAGCTGTTGTAGCTACTGATCATTTTTGAGGCTCAAAATGACAAAAACAGAAATGTGGCATTTTTAGTTTTGCAGAAACTGACACCTTTCTCAAAAAGAACAGAACACATAAATCAATGTGATAAATATTTCCCTACTGTAACTAAAAGCTTGAAGATTCATTTGTGAAAAATGGCAAAGAATAAAGCATGCTCCTTTAGAAGATGATTTACTGTTTTAAGGGCTTTGAGGTCGTGGCTCCATAATTGTGCTGCAGCTGCAGCAAGAAAAGGGGTTGCAAAGTGAAAGGATTAAAAAAATCTAATAAGAGTTTTGAGAAAATAAAAAAATCTATATGTTTTTAATCACCAAAACCAAAATCTTTGACTTAGAGCTGCGATTAACTTTTTTTGTTTTGTTTCTGGAAGTCAACTTAAAAAATAGATTTTATTATAACGTCTTAATTTATCTGTTGCACTCATTGCCTAAAGCTGTTTAGTCCATAAACAACAAAATAGAGGAAAATGTGGATTAGTCTGAAATATTGACATTTTAAACCTTTTTTTGTTTAAAGATACATTTAAAACTTTTAGAGGATGTAGAAAGTGTGATTTCCTTGCAATATTTGCATAATAATTCTTTATTTTTGTTTACGTATTTGACCAGTTCGTCAACAGTTTCTTACAGAAAAACATTAAATAAAAAACTGTTAAAAAAAAAATGAGCGTGGGATATAAAAACAGGATGATTCAGTCCAGGTCTGAGCCATTTAAATATTGCTGTCTTCACACTTTCTGGCGCTAAAATCCCAAGCAAACACCGTTTGTGGTTTCTTAAATAGAGTAAAGGTTTCCTGTGGTTTAAAGATGCTATCAAATACAAAGTTTTTATAAGTAAACTACAGACCGTGTCAAATGAGTTGGGGGGTATTTTTCAACAGAAAGGTCTGTTAGCCATAAAGGATCATTTCTATAATTGAAGAATAATTTAGGTCAGGTTTGATCAAAGTATTTTAGATCTTAGAACTACAGAGTTCAAATGTTGATTAAATTTCTTTTAAAAAAATGAAATAAATCATCAGTAGCTCTTTACAATTGTGCAGACTAATTCAACTTCGACAGATACATTTTCTTTTTCTCGCTGTGCAAAACACAGCGAGAGGTGCTCCTTCACTACCGAGTGGAAATTTAAATAAAAATCACAAAACTGTCAGAGAGCCTCTGCTGTGTTTATGCTCCTTGATGAAATGCCGCCCTTGGTAAAGAGCCACATCGGCTAATAAAATCCCTCCATTCCCCTCTGAAAGGTCATCTTCAGTTTTTTGGTTTTTTTTGTATAACTATAATCTAAAAGCGTGCTAACGGTCAACAAGTAAATCCAAAATATTGTTTAATATTTATGTCTTGGCTTCAGATCATCAGCACAACTTGTGTCCTCTTGGGTCTGTTTTCAAGTTTGCATCTCTGCTCTGGGAAATTTGGAACGCCAATAACTGATGATGTGAGCAAGCTGTCTGTATTGGTGAGATTATAATCCTCATATTGACAGCATCGTTCGTCTGATTGTGGTATGTGTTTTGGTGTCTGACCCGGAAGCTGTTCTCTTCTGCCTTTCATTTCCGCCGCAGAAGCAGAATATCCCTTCTGATTATGAGATTCCAGTTAGTTACATTCCCAAAGAGGTGGTACGTACAACACGTCGATGAGATGCAGCGAGACAGTTAAATGAGGAATGATGGATTTCATATTGACTGAGGAAGTGACTTATTTGTCTCCTTGGATCGCAGGCCGGCGCGTGCTGGGTGGTTTTAAACATCTACCCTTTGGAGCGAAGTCTTGAAAAGCTGGCCAGCATGTTCGGTGCCGTGTCGTCAAACAGAGACGACATCAACGTCTTCATCACAATGCTGAAGAGTTTACGCCTCACCTTTGACCATGAAGAGCTGGTGGGTAACAGGCAGCTTCACTCGATGCGTGCTCTTTTCTCGAGTCCACACGTAATATTTTTACTTATTAGGTTACAAGTAGAAAACAAAAAAAAAACAACAGAACATTGCAAAACAACTTTAGCTCTGAGGGAGGCACCGCAGGAAGATAATGTGACTGTTTTGCACATTTAATTGCATAAGTGAATTATTTCAGGATGGTTTGTTGACTGATCCCCCAGGAAACAGCGATGCAGGTCTTCCAGTGTCACTATCGAGAAAAGAGCTTACTCTCTGGACTTTACTTTGACTACATCCAAGACCTCTTGCGCGCGGCCACTCAAGGAACATCGAGTCTCTCTTGCAAGCCACAGCCATGCCTTGATGATCAGCAAAGAGCAGGTGCGCCATTTGTTTGCGTCTGGCCGTTTTATTCAAACGGATGCCTCGAAACCACAAAGGAGAAGAATTAGATAACACTTATTGATTTGATGTCGTACAAAAAGTGTGATGTCATGCCTGTCCACTATCTTATTTCATATGTGTAAGCATATTCAATTCCAGCTGCAATTATTCTTGTCTTGCAGAAGGTCAGGAGGAGAGTCGCAAATACAGATGGTTAAAGAGCAGCTCTTTGCTTTTGGTGCTAATCCCCTTCACAGCCTGTATTGTGCTGATAGTGTGGCGGGTAAGAAGACCTTAGACTTTCTCCTTGCAATCCTTTGTGATGATAAAAATAGGAAGGGGACAACAGAGCTTTGGAACGTGTTGTTCATTATTGACCTCTTAGGAGGTCTGTAATGAAAACACAGTAGCGGAGGCTATAGAAGCGGAGCAAGTCGGAGAGGAAACCCCAGGAGAGGAGTTCAGCAAGGCTGCCCACTCTGAAGACAAACATGAAGTGGCTGTTTTCTCTCATTTAATAATTTAATGTGGCAAACATTCATGAAACGTTTGATTCCAGCAGTTAAACAGGTGATGAAATGAATCACATTTTAAGTACAAAATTGATATTTAAAATATTTCAGGCATCATACATGTAATGAAAGATTATAATTTTAAATAAACATTTTATGTGATTAAAGTAAACAATTATATCATCAGACATTTTGCAGTAAATATTTAATGTGAACAATCAAACCAGATGGAAGAGCCCATCTTGAAATATTTAATGTGTAATTAACATAATGTGCCTCGTGTAGTAGCATGAATTACCACTTATTTTGTGTCAGTTGGTAACAAGGCGTTTATTTACAGGAGTGTTTGGTAGGAGTGAACCTCCTAGCGTTGAGGAGGGAGCGGTAGAGAACAGCTGGCCGGAATTAGCGTTCATAAATCGGATCAACCTTGAGCTAAACGCCCCTTACTCCGCGGAGCGCGGATATCCAACCGGAAAGCGACTTCACTGCGGTCGGTAACACAACGAAAGCAAACGTTTGTTTTGGTCTACGGCCTTTAAAGATGGCGCCGAGCGAGTGCGCGAGACGTAAACGTCTTACGCAGTGACGTCAGTTGCGAAGTCTAACTCGTGTTACATTAAAGTACAAAGGGGAAACAGAAATGAGAACATAATAAAACAAAGGTAAACAAACCTTTTGGTCAACAAATAGTCCTAATGAGTCCAGAAAGTTTTTTTTATCGAGAAAGATTTTAAATGTTTTCAATTTGATGAATAGTTGTTACATTACATTGACTCATAAAGTCATGGAATACAGTTGGAAATGTTCCCCTATGCTAAGATGCTTACGATGCTATTAGCGTGTTAATTTTCAGATTTAACTCATATTACATCCCCACTATGTTCACCTAAACTCTCTTTAAATTGCTTCAGTCTGTTTCAAACAATTTGAACACTTTTCGGAGGGAAATGACTGTGAGTGGATGCTAGCTAAATGCTAACAATTGCTAGCATTGTGTTGACTAATAACAAAATATCCTACCAATATTGGTATTGTAAAGTGTTTATTTGTGAACAAGTTCCTTTAGTGTTTGAATACATAAAATGACTATTGTTGCAGTCTTGTTTTACTAGTCTCACAGTAATTAGCAAAACCGTTCCCTTTTTTCCCAACTTGAACAATTTTCAGATGAGTTATTTCCATATCCAAGTTTAGACCATTATTCTTACTTTGTAGATACAATTAAGACTAGTTATTTAATGAATGTACATATTCTAAATGTATAAATTCTGAAATTTCGAGTCGAAAACCACCTGCGAGCAGCATAAGTCCGTGCATACTTGAGAATCCTTCAGAAACACTCTTGGAAAAATCTGCAAAAAGATGAATTTGTGAACAGTGCTGCACAAATAGGCAGGGAGTCCACTGTAATTTCTTCCCATTCTCAGTGCAGTATGCACCAGCTATAAGAGAAAGAAGACTAAATCTTATGTTTTTTGCAGATAGTTGGCGTGTTAAATTTTTATACTACTATACTATTACCGTACATTGAAGCTATGAGTAAAAGGTTGCAATAATAACTGAGATTATACTCATCCTTACACAACCTTTTTCTGTCTACATAAGACGGTTATGTGTAGCCAGAGTTCTTCCAAAACTCTGGCTACAGTTTAAAAGAACAAAATGTTGGCAAGCAACTTTGACCTAACATGGTTATGTTAAGTGTGAGATAATTCGGGTTTGACTCCCAACTTCCTGGGTAAATGGAGTCCAAGTTACAAATAGTAGACTGTTTAACGCTGGACCACAAAAGTGGTTTATTGCCTTTTGATGTTTGAAGACAAAAAGCTTTCTTTAAGAGGAATTATGGATGCTGAATTTCCTCCCACATTGATTTTTTATGTGTTTGTATCTCTTCTTTGGTCAGTCTAACCCTGTGAGATTATCTGCCCACATTTCAGAGAGCTTTTCCAAGAAGACAAGGCTTGTAAATTTGACTGCAGCTCATAAAATATTTAGATAGTATTTGGAGCTTTGGTAATGTCATGGCCACTTTTATGATTATCTGCTGGATGTGCTGGTGTTTGCTTGTGTTGTTTTTTTAGTATTGATTTCTACTTTTCTTTTTACCCCGTAGGTAAAGTCTGGGAGAAACTCAATAGCGTGCAACACTTCAAATGGCCAAACCGCATCTCCTGACACGATCCCAACTGTGTCTGTCTCCATCCCACTTCAAACGCTCACCCACGCCGATGACAGCCAGCCAACGGGGGAGGCAATCTCTGAACATGAGAGTGGATGAACCGTGATAAAGCATAGAAAAATTAGTGTGGTCTGTCACTTTTCCTGCTCGAGCTCCAGAGGAACTGGAGGAGAGAAAGCTGAGCTGGTGGAAAGGGAAGGTGTGTTGGCACTTGAGTCGACACAAGAGTTATCCTCTCCGAAACTGGCTTCCAAAGTTAAAAAAAATGGTCTTGTTTTGGCTGGTGAATCACAGCTCTTTAGCTGTTCTGTTCTGTGAAGTTAAAAGCCTCTTTAATGCCATTCAAGGTGACGCATTTGGGAACTTATCACTGGGGCTTCACATCAATGCAGTACTCCACAATTCAGAGAACCTTGTTTTGAAATGGAACAACACTCATGACTTGATTGTCCTTTCATTTCCATACAATCAAACATGAACTCCGAACTGCTCTTTTACTGACTTCTTTTGAAATCTTTTAAGGAGTTTATGAAAAATAAGTTCATTCCTAGAAAAGTTGTGTGAAAAGAATCCTAAAAGAACCAATACCTCTCTTGTACTTGTTGTTGATATTGTTGTGATCTGTTTTCTGTCACAAATTTTGGACCTACTAGTAACAAACAACACTCTGAGTAGTTCAACAAATGTCTAACTTTATGAATCAAAGATCTGACCAGATGGCAGATAGCCATGGCCAGAGGGCCTTTGAATCCGGTCATTGTGCTTCGAAGCTGTTGCACAGTGAACTATTGCTACTCCTCAGCCTCTGTGAGTGTGTTGGGAGGTTTTTAATGCCTCAGTTTCAGAGTCAATCAATTTCAGTCATGAGAGCATGACTCTCAAGAGTGTGAGTGCTCTTGTACTGTATGTGTCAGAGACCGGGAGCAAGAGACAGGACAGGACCAGCGAGGGAAAGTGAGGGAGATAGAGACAGACAGATAGATGAACGGATGAGCTCAGTGAAGAGCATAAGGAGGGATTGTTCTCGTCACAAAAGAGCAGGCCGTAGGCTGGAGGAAGTGCCAGTTACAAACATGACCAATGTCGACAGATCTCTATGAATCAACAGGCTAAGAATCTCTGCAGACCGCAGGCTATGTAGTTGGGTTTGCAGGGACTGGTCAGCATTTCAATAACAGTTCAAATGATTTACTTCCAAAACATTCCAATGACATGGCTTGTTCTATAGTGAAACATTTTGGATGAGGTTCAAAACCAGGAAAACTTTCACTATCTTCTCAGTGTACTATATCAATTAAGTTTATTTTTTTTATTATTATTATTATTATTGTCAAAAATGTGCGTTTTTATGTATTTAAGTTATTTTATTATGCTCTGAATGTCTTTCAAACGCAAATAAACTTTTTCCAACTGTTGAAACAACAAACAGGCACATGTAAAAATATGTTTCTCTGGATATTTTTTTTAAAAATCCACTTTTTGAAAAACCTCCATGGTTTACAATGTAGAATTTATATTAGATTCTCGTTAAACATGATGTAATATTAGTGGCGCGCCACTAGGTGGCGATAATGTTACCTTCAACTGCAGTAAAATTCAATAGAGCAAGCTCCTGATCCTTTCTTCTTCCAAGCCTAGAGGTACCTCAGTTTTACAATTACTGTCAAATGGTGGTGCTTGACTAAGGAATTTGTGTCAAAACAAAAAGAGGAAAAAGCATAAGAAGCATTTTCATGTGGGATACCTGCTTGTATTGGGATAGGTTTGAAATGCTGACTTTTGGAGAAGTCCAAACATGAAACTAAGTGACATAAAATATCCTGTGTGTGATTGTCTCTAAAATATTTCTATAAGAAGGTTATGTTGCTCTTAGCATAAT
This sequence comes from Poeciliopsis turrubarensis, assembly GCA_010277015.1. Lineage (NCBI taxonomy): Eukaryota > Metazoa > Chordata > Actinopteri > Cyprinodontiformes > Poeciliidae > Poeciliopsis > Poeciliopsis turrubarensis. The sequence goes on from VMRN01000060.1 coordinate 2,161,023, forward strand.
GTGCATTTTGTGCAACTGACCCAAAATTGCAACAGCACTTCCTAATAACAGCTAAAGTCTCTTGACTATCCAAATCAAACAACCATGATGACAAACCAGGATTATTTAAAACAGGAGGAACAACAGACATAAAGAGTGTACATAGATGCCATATAAATGTGCTTTATGCTTTGACAACTACATATTTTCACCAAAAATAAAACACGATTTTTGTGAAAAACCTTTAAATAGGTCAGTGTGGTTTGAGTGTAAATATGACTTTTCAGTATGAAAACCATGAAAAAGTAATAAACAGAAAATGCAGTAAGAAAAGACTGACTGTGATGCAATATGTAGAGAATGGGATACGAAAACATGCTGGAAAAAAACAGAAAAATGCTTTAATCAAATTTCAAGTGTATAGAAACACTCCTGCTGCACTTTTTTGATGATGCACTCGTATCTGTATGTTTATTTTCCGAATAAACACTTACTCTTGTTTATGAAGCAGTGCACTATGAGGACTAATTTGGAATTTTGTTTTGAGCCAAATTACAGGGATGCTGGAAAAAAGCCGAGACCCCCCATCGCATACTCAAAGACTGTGCTTTTATTTTGTACGGGAACATCCGGCGGAAGTAGTCAGGCTTTTGTTTTGGAAGGCTGGAATCCAGTGGCCGCCATTATTCTTCGTGGCTTGACGCCCGAGATAAGACGGTTAAATAATTGTAACTATTATATTTAAGGATAGTCTATTGTTTTATTAGTTTGTTTTGAGCCATCAGTCAGTTGGTTGACCTAGCCGCGCATTTTGAGGCCAGTATGGACAGACGGTCCAATACAACAGGTAAGTTGCTAAGCTAACTGTAGCTGCCGCCGAGAGTGGTGTAAAATAAGAAAATGAAGGAAGCTCCGTCTCCTGCACGAAGACCGTTTTCTCCTTTTCAGCGGCATTAACAAACACACGTCTGCTCCGCGTTTTGCTGGAGATGCATAATAAGCAAGTCAGCCAACTATCAAGCTGTGGCTGCTTTGTGATTTTTGTCGTTTAAATGAAGCCATCTAAGTGCGCGCTCCGCCCGGCTGTAAAACATATCCAGAAACGGCTTATCACGTCAGTGTGGCGGACTGATATCTGCTTGCAAAGTTTGAAGTACGACATTAGCTTGGCGCTCAATCTCTCCATCACTGCACATGCACACGCAGGCGTGCACTTTTCCCAAAAACAACTCTACACCCCGGCCACTGCTGCAGCGCCCCCTGCGGCAGCACGTGGGACCAACCTGGGAGCACACCAAAACTAAGCGGAACAAAACTCTGAACTGGAAGAAAAATCCATGTTTTTTTACGCAGTTTTTGTAAATATAAATCTGAAAAGTGTGGCGTGCATTTTGCTAAATAAATTCTGAGTCCTTTTGTAGAGCCACCTTTCAGCTGCTTGCGTTCTGGGGTGTCTCTACCAGTTTTGCAGATCCAGAGACTAAAAGTTGTGTCCTTTCTTCTTTGCAAAGTAGCTAAGGCTCAATCAGATTGAATGAAAAATATAAACATCAGTTTTCAAGTCCCGCCACAAATTGTCAACATGATTTTATGACTTCATAAAGAAACCCAGCAAGGTGGATACTTCATAACTATTTTTTTAAATACTTTATAAATTGCTTTGAAAGTCTTAAGAGTTTGTGTCAGGAAAAGTATGTATATTTGAAATTGATTATTTGCAAGAACCTAGATCTCCTGATTATCTTTTCATCATACATCTGTGTGGTTGTTCTCATTGCACATGTAACTCCATCACCTGTAATGTCTTTGAACAGGAGCTGCCCTTCCTCTGGCCTCCCTCCGCCTGCTGGCCTCCCCGCTGCAGCTGACCTATTCGTACATATGGCAGGTCATACGGCAGAGGAACGTGAAGCATTACGGCAAAGTGGAGGAGTTTGTGACCATGGTGACGCAGATTGTTCCTGAGCTTCTGAGTTTCAAGCAGACAGCGCAACTTATCCTGGGGTTAAGAGCAAGGGTGAGGTTTTTTTTTTTTATGCCTACAATAGAACTCTCAGATTATTTGTTTTCTCACCACTCTTATATTTTTATTTCTGTTCAATCACTTAGATAATCTTGGACCTGCTTCAGAATGACGGCCCACCAGATTCCAAGACTATTCAGACTCTTATAAATAAGTTAAAGATAACATCCTCAGCGGTATGCATGCGACTTGTATATGCTGTGTATTCCAACTAAACACAGTATACCAGGATAATGTGGCATGAATAAAATCTGACAGAATGTTTTTATACCTTAGAAGGACATAGAGGTGGAGAAATCCCAGACAAACTTTATGGTTCTGATCCAGAATCTGCTTAAAAATCCCACTGAGAGGAAACGGTTCTTTCAGGTATGACTTGATGTGCGTTGGAACTTGTTATTATTATTTTTATTATTATTATTATTATCTCTCGTCTGCAGATCCAGTTCTATTGCATTTTTGATTGACACTTGAAACATCTTTTGCAGGAAATGTTCCCTGTTCAGTACGGCGTCAAGTTTGACACGGCCCTGCAAGCCTTGATTGCTGGCCTGGTGTGCAAACTGGAGCAACTTCTTCCCGTTCCCAATCTGTCTCAAGTATGCACACCTAGCATCTCAGCAATTTACCCTCTGCAGCTAACTTTTTTTAATGAATCAGAATTGGAATAGACCAAATCTGCAAGAACGTACAGAAAAATTACTACAATACCATTAGTCCTGAAAATGTACAAATAACTTCCACTTGTTGGTGCTCCTGCTGTAGCTTGGTGCCATGATCTCAACGGATGCAACTGTTCTTGATGCATGTGGGGGGTTCATCCCTGACCGTGGCGATCTAAAGACTCTTCTGCAGCACCATCAGACCAAAGGACTCCTTGGTGTGAAAGGTATATTTTTTCAAACACAACCACAGAGTTTTGATTTTGTGATATAAGCCAATATAATGTAGTAAATTGTTTTTAATTGGAAGAAAGGGGTTACATAGTTTTCAAACATTAGTTTACCCCTGTAATGTAAATGTGATTTTTTTTTTTTTTTGGATGGTATAAAATATTTTTGGAAAACACTTTTAATTAATTTTGTTGCCGATTTTGGTGACAAAGAAGAAACTTGTTAGGAGAAATAATGGCTTATTGTACATTCTTGGTTGTTTTTGTTTTCTGCAGCAACTGTCTCGACTTCAGTGGGCGACTGTGTGCTCTCCTCTCTGGCTTTTATGCCCAAACCAGTAGAAACACCGCCTCCCCCTCCACCGCCGCCTCCACCACCACCACAGCCGCAGCAACAGCCACAAAAGCAACCAGAGGTTGCAGCCACGGAAAGCAGCCCTGCCTCTCTCAGTGACAGCGAAGATGTTGGAGGTCTTTCAGATGATGTTTCGAGCCCAGCACCCTCCGTTGATGCACCTCAGCCAGAAGGTCCAACAGGCTACAAAACAGCCGATGGAAACGGAGCAAAGGAAAAGGATGTCACAGCAACAGTGCAAAACCAGCCGGAAAAAAGTTCTGAACAGCAGCAGCAGGTGGCAACAACTCCTCAAGGAGAAAAGAAGGACGGAATACCAGCAGCGCCAGAGAAACCAGAGTTACAGCAGCTGCCTCTGAAATCAATCCCTTTCAGGGTTGTTCAAGTCCCCGTCAAGCCTTCTTCCACGTCAGCGAAAGACAACCAAAAGCCTCAAACCCATCGAGTCACTTTACACCAGTGGGTGTCACAGATCGCCACAAACTCCATGTCTCTCCCTGCATTGCCGCCCCTTCCTCCCGGGAGACTGAGCGACGATGATGATGACCCCAGGCCAAGCATCAGACGGAAGAAGCAGTTGAGGCACCTGATTGATCGGTTCACCTGCACTGTGTGCGATAAGAGCTTCCCCTACCAGTCCAAGCTGATGGACCACGAGCGCATTCACACAGGAGAGAAGCCCTTTCAATGCTCGGCGTGCAACAAGAGCTTCCGGACGCAGGCATTCCTCAACAACCACCTGAAGACGCACAGCACAATGCGGCCCTACGCATGCGGCCAATGCGGCAAGTGTTTCGCCAAACTGCAAACCCTGACGAAGCACATCCTCGCCCACAGCGGACAGAAGCCTTTCTACTGCAACATCTGCAATAAGGGCTTCACGCAGTCCACCTACTTCAAGCGGCACATGGAGTGTCACACGAGCCAGATGACGTTCCCTTGCAAACACTGCAGCAAAACCTTCCCGACAGCATTCAAACTCTCCAACCACGAGCGCTGGCACACCCGGGATCGCCCGCACATGTGCGAGCGCTGCGGGAAGCGTTTCCTGGTCCCCAGTTTGTTGAAGAGACACATGGGCTACCACATCGGTGAACGGCAGTACCTCTGTTCCCAATGCGGGAAGACATTCGTGTACCTGTCCGACCTGAAGAGGCACCAACACGACCACCTGCCCAAAACGAAGATCCCGTGCCCCGTCTGCCAGAAGAAGTTCTCCAGCAAGTACTGCCTGCGAGTTCATCTGAGGATCCACACCAGAGAGAGACCCTACCGATGCCCACTGTGCGACAAGAGCTTCACGCAGGTCGGAAACCTGAAGGTCCACATCCGGCTGCACACCAACGAGCGCCCCTTCAACTGCGACGTGTGCGGGAAGACCTACAAGCTGGCGTCCCACCTCAACGTCCACAAAAGGACTCACTCATGTAAGAAACCCTGGACATGTGAGACGTGCGGGAAAGGGTTCACAGTTCCCGCCCTGCTCAGGAAGCATGAGCAGATCCACGTGAAGGAGGCAAACCCTGATTTTGCCGGCAAGCGGAGGGTGAGAGGAAAGCACAAGAAACAGTCGCTGAACAGGAAATATGACGAGGAAGAAGAGGGCAGCGATGACAACTACTGAAGGAGACATGACGAATGAGAATCCCCTGATCTGAGTTTGGAGCTTATTGCTGATCGCTGCTCAGATAGGTCAATGGAAACAGCTGCTATTCAGCGCCAATTTAAAGATGCAGCTGAGTATGTGGATTTATGACTGAAAATACATGGCTGATAAAGACAACTGATTCTTAGGATTATAGTTAGTGTAGAGTAAGTCGAGTGGCTCTTATGTGTGCTCATGCATGAATAATGGTCAGAGTTTGTTTTAGTATTGCAAACACAAACAAAAGGGTAGATGTCGGACATTCAGTAAAAAAATAAATAAATAAATTATGCACATATCAGGCCTTTTTTTGTTCCTGTAACTGTAGCTCAAAAATACAGTGCATCATCTTTGGACAAGATCTTAAATTTGGATCCTGCAAAATTTACAGAATTACAATTTTATCCCCATTAAAGCATTAAAGACTATGTTCTTAACATTTCTAGATTATGATTTTAATAAACTCAAATGAATGTTGACTGATTAGTTTATGGACAGAAAGTGATGAAAAGTAATTTGGGTGTATTTACTGAATAGAACCGTCTGGATCTGATTTTTCACAGACAAAAATTAGCTGACTGGCCGATGAATCAGAATGTATTATTTGAATAATAAAACAAAAATCTGATTTTGAAAGTTGTTAAAAAAAATTGATGCACTGATCATGCCTTTCCTTTCTGATAAAGACTTTCTATAAGACTTTAGAGAAAAAAGATGTACAGCAGTTTCTTTGATATACTTATTTTGTGAATCCAACAGGAAATGAAGAACTTGGAAGATTATTCAAACCACAGATCCCGAGTCTTCATCTGATTTTTAATTATGTGTTTGTTGATACATTCAGAAATCAGTCAATAAAGGGAAAATCAGTAGGTATAATTCTTTGATAATTGGTGCATCTCTATAAAAATCCAACATCATCTTTAGCAGAAGGTTGCATTTTTATAGTCAGCTTGTAACGTGAGCATCCAGCGATACTTGTTTTTCAAAACATGTGACTGTAGATATTTTTTTGTTTATTAAAAAGGCCGTGGCAGGAAATGGAAACATTTTATTTCACTATTCTGGTGGAAATCTTTCTTTGTCGTTTAACAATATTCTCTATTCAATCATTGATGTAAACACTTCAACTTGTCTGTTTTTTGCTGAATGCCAAGAGCCTTTTTGTTTTGATTTATGTATGTTGTTTTTTTCTATTTTATTACTTTAACAGTTGAAATTGATTAGATTAAAAGTTTATCACAGCAATTTTGTCATTAAAATTATGCATCAGCAGTTATGTATATACCCTGGTTATAATATGCCTGTTCTCAGTATTTTGGTTTTTCATGCTGTAAAAAAAATAAATAGTAAAATAACAGTTTTTCTAATGTATCTTATAATTCTTTCTGTAATAGACTCCCACTAGGTAAAGGTTAGTTATAATGTCAGGAGAAGTGGGGAAAATGCCCTGCAGATTGCTGCATGACCACATAGGACTCAAAGAATTATTTCCCCTCAACAGAAGGAAACCGCCAGCAGAACCAAAACCATGGTTCTGCTGGCGGGAGTTGAAATTACAGAAAGGGGTCACAGGCACTGGTCCAGGAGTTTTTATGTTAAGAAAACAATTACTGAGTTAATTGGAGCAAAAGCTGCTTCAGTTGTTTCCAGAAAAAATAAAACAGAAAATGCATAGCTACCAGCAGCTGTTCAGTTATGATTGTACCTTATTTTACTTGTCAAATTCAATATTTAGATTGCAGTGTTACTCTGGGTTGTAGATCTTTTTGTGTATATTTATATTTTAAATTGATCAAGCAGAATGCCATCTTGAATGATTGCAGTTTTTAATCATTTTATTTTATGATTATAAATTAAACATTTCTATCTTATATGACATATTATAATGCACAATAGTGGTCGGCAATAAAACAGACTAGTATTCCGTGGGGAGGAGGGTATCCTCTACCAAGATGGCGGCTACAATGACGTATCGCTTGCAATGAACAGCGGAGGTTAACGCGACGGCTACGTATTCGTTCTGATTGGCTCGTGTCCGAACACGTCACGAAAGCGACCAGAAGACTGGGCGCCATTTTGAAAAAAAAAAAAAAAGTGAAAACATTTCACATTAATCTTTTGTATTAGTATCAGTGTTCTGTAAGCTTCATATTCACGGTAGAGGAAGCGGACATGGAGCCAACGGTGAGCTGGTCTCCCGAACAGACCGAGGCGCTCCTCTCTCTGTGGTCGGAGGAGAAAATTCAACGTGAGTCGGCAATATCGATAAGCAATGAGAAGGTTTACAGGGAAATGTCAGGCAGACTGACCGCACTGGGAGTCAGTCAGTGGTGACAAACCTTAGAGACGAGCCTGTCTGAAACACCCTTTTTATTACTTATACTCCATCTTAAAGGTTGGTGATGCTGCAGGACCCCTGTGAATATATTGTTAAGACAACAACATCCACTAAAATCCCAACACACCGTTAGAAACCGATTATCTCACACCTTCTTTATGGAATTGATCATCAATTTCTTAAGGTTCCCTTGCATGTTGTGCTCTGAGACACAAAAATGGTATTTTAAAGAGCCGTTTAATTTAACATTGTTTACAATAAATGCAATTTATGCAGTTTTAACAACTATTTATTAATGTTTAACATCTACTATTATCAAAGTCCCTTTATTTATTAATTCAGTTGAATTTCTAAAAAATAAAAAACATATAGTAAACTAAAACGCATCATTGACTTCTCTTTTTCTTTTTAAGTTTTATTTTTTACTGCTCTACTTGGATCCCCTTGGCACAAAAATGTTATTTTAAAAACAGGTATTGAAATATTATGAATCAACATTCAATTTTATGTTTTTTTTTCAATGTTATTATTAGCTTTATTCATCACCATTCAAGAAGTATTTATGAATGTTTAGCCATGTGTCATGTTTATTCTCTTAACAACGTTGATTCTGATCAGGCTTTATGTGATTGTGCAAAGCTATTAAGGGGAAACAGGCATTTCTGCTGCGTTGAAAACAATATGCCATGGAATTTTGAAAATATTCCAATTGGGAAAGAATAATAAAAGTAGGAATCAAATTGTTTTGCAATGCAAAATCAAACTAAGTTACAGAATTTTTGCAGGGACACAAATTGATCCTTCTAGTTTAATATGTATATTAAAAAGTCGGAGGATGTAAAATGAAAATGAATTCCAAAATACACATCCTGACCACATTTTATATCGTGTGTATCAAGACAGTCGAAAATGACACACATTTTATCCTTTTTCTCCCCTTGCAGATCCATCTGTTGTGACAAATATTCCCAATTCTTTCACCACAAGTTTCCAAGGACTTAAAAAAACAGAAATCACAAAGGATGCTGTTTTCTACCCCATTAAAGTGGAGGACTCTAATATTCCGTGCACAAGCAATGGCGCGGTTGAGACTTTCTTGCAGACTTCAGCCATGTGGCCACCCACCACTGTGGGAAGGAGAAGAGGTAAGATCAAGGACAGATTTGTCTCTAAAAGTGAGAATACTCCATCGTGGTGACGTAAATAAAGACACACTCTGGAGAGCTGCAGTGGTAGGGGACCACTTGACCCGAGAACCAATCGACTCTTCACCTTTCGCTGAATCCTCTTTGTTTTTCTCAGATAAGCCCACATGCAGCTGGTCAAAGAAAGAGGTCCTGACGTTGCTGACGCATTGGGCCAATCCGGCCGTGCAGCAGGAGCTCAGTCGCAACGTGAGGAACAACGCCGTCTACAGCAGCCTCAGCGCCAAACTGGCGTCGCTCGGGTTCAACAAAACGGCGCAGAAGTGCAAGGAGAAACTGAAGAAGCTGAAGCAGGATTACAGGAGGATCAAGAACAGCAATCACTTGGACGGTGGGAAGAATATATGGTTTGACATCATTGATCAGGTTCTTGGCGCTTCAGTTGCTGCAGCACAGAAACACGCAGAAACCCCAAAGCTGTCGTCAGCAGAGCCCGCTCTACCGGTTTTGTTTGAAGAGAACTGCCAAGGTAATCAGAAGTAAACATCCGTCCATCCATCCATCCTCAGGTTCCAGTAGTCGAAGCTTATTAGCTTCTAATCCGCTTTTGTTGCAGGTTTTTCCCCCTCGACAAACGATTTTGACACCTTCTCCGAGCCCGACCCGGCGCCCACACCCTCCGACGTGATGAAAGAAACGGACTTCTTCGTAGTCAGAATTGAAGACGGCACGCCATCGACGAGCACTGCAGGCTCCTCCTCCGCTCAGCAGGCACCTGACATGTTTGCAACTGGCCATGTGGAAAAACGAAAATGTAGGTATAAAAGCCCTGAAACAGAAGATTAAAAGAGTAGTTCTCTCCTTGTTTACAATGCTTTCTGTTTCCAAAAACACAACAAGTGATAACTTGTCAAAAACTTTTTCATCGGATCCTGGATCTTGAAAGAAAAGTTACCGCATAATTTCCTTTAGCATGTTTCACTCCAAGCATCTTGCATTATTCCGACTAGTTATTTGAAACTCGCCTTACCGGGAATAGTGGTAAAGCTCTGTTAAATTTGGGTTTTGATCATAGATAATGAATTTTCAAGAGGGTTGAAGGTTTTTGCATTGTAAAAAATATGTTCAATATGGATGAAGAGCATAGAAGCTTGTAGTTGAACGTTTGAATAATTCTGACTCTTTTTAGATCTGAGACAAGCCACAAAATATCCCCACTTTGTTTGTGATGTCATTTTCTGCCTTTTATGTGTTATTTAGAGCTCAAAATTGCACGTTTATGAGTACTGAGTTGGTGCGACCTGGTTTCATTTAAACAGACGTCCACACATGCAGCTGGTCTAAAAAGGAGGTCCAGGCTTTGCTGGCTTACTGGGCCAATCCGGTCGTCCAGGAGGAGCTCCGCCGCAACGTGAGAAACAACGCCGTCTACAACAGCCTCAGCGCCAAACTGGCGTCGCTGGGATTTAGCAAGTCGGCACAGAAATGCAAGGAGAAAATAAAAAAACTGAAGCAGGACTATAGGAGGGTGAAGAACAGCCAGCATGTTGGTTGGGCAAGGACTGCGTGGTTTGGGATTCTGGATGAAGTCCTTGGTTCTCAAGGTGTGCCGTCGAGATGTTCCAAAACTCTGAATCCTTCATCAGGAGAGCCGAGAGAAGGGGACATGGAGGCTGAGGGTTAGTGGAAAACCTCCGATGAAAGCATGAATTTCATTCTTCCATCCATTTACCCATCTGCCCTCACAGTGTCAGAGTTTTATGTTTAAATCTTGACCGCCTTAGAAAGATCTATAAATTCATATCAAACATTTTCTCTTCTTTTTCTGTCAAATCTCACAGATGGATGCAGGTGGTCTGCTGATGAAGTGCAGGTGCTCATCACTCTCTGGGCGCAGCCAAACATTCAGAAGCAGCTGCTCGCCTCAGAGGAAAACGACAAAGTCTTCGCGTACCTCAGCGACGAGCTGGCCCAGGTCGGCTTCGCCAAGTCGCCCCAGCAGTGCAGTCTGAAAGTGGACAAGCTGAAGACGGAGTACGCCAAGCTGAAGCAGGAGGGGGCAAACGTGAACGATAAGAGCGACTGGTTTGCCATCATGGACAGCGTTCTCTTCCCCGAAGGAGACGCTTCCAAGGAGCGTAATTTATCTGCCGTGCTGACGGCCTCTCATCCCCCCGAAGGTGAGCGACGATGCTTGATGGCTGAACGCTCAGGAGAGAAGTTCAGAGTTTACGTCCGTGTTGTTGTTTCCAATAGATTTTTCGCACACCCTTTGGACAACGGAGGAAGTTGACGCTCTGCTGACAAAATGGGCAGAGGAGCATGTCCAGGATCAGCTGAACTCCACCGAGGACGACCAGAGGGTGTACGCGCAGCTGAGCTCCGAGCTCGCCACTCAGGGGTTCGATAAGACCACCAGTCAGTGCAGGACCAAACTCCGACTGCTCAAACAAGAGTATGAGAGGATCAAGGAGCAGAAGGACTCCAAAGCGCAAAAGACGAAGTGGTTCGTCATCATGGAGAATGTTTTCCGTCGCCACAAGCCTGAAACGGAGTCCAGTCCGTCGTCTGTGGAGACTCCACAGCATGAACAACCTGAACGACTAGAAGGTATCGTTTTATTACAGACAGAAAAAAAAGCAAAAAATATAACTTACAGGTTATGCACAGGTCCATCTTAGTTAATTAGGATATTATCAGAAGGCTTATTTGTTCAAGAGAGTTGATTCAAAGTGTCTCCATCCATTGTCCACACCTTATCAGTCTTTCTTCTAATGATTTTACAAACCTTTCTTCACAATCCTCTCATGACTCTGTTTATGCACCTTCTTCCCTTTCAATCACCTTACTGTTAGAGGTCCTCACATCTTTTTCTAAGCAGTTGTTCCTCAGTAGATTTTCACTTAATATGGTTGTACACGTTTTTCGCTCACATTTCCCTCCTTCCACTGAACTTTCCGGTTAATATCCTTGTGCAGCTTTTTCTTAACATTTTCCCTTCCTCTCAGCTTCTTGTTAATATGCATATTAAAACAAATTTTCTTCCACTTAACTTTAGGGTTATTAAACTTGTGCTATTTATTTCACTATGTCACAGTTTTTCCTTCCACTTAACTTTCCAATAATATGTAGATTCGGTATTCTTTTTCAGAGGGTGACAGGGTGCTAGAAAACAGTCAAATCAGCTGCCTTTCTAATGATTGCGTAGACAGTAACATGGCCATAACATAACTTTTGTATCATCGAAACTGTAATCCATAACAACCATTAACAGAAATTAATGCTTACAATATGTCACTTTTTGAGCGGTAATGTGTAATTTATAACTAAATTTCACTTTCCGAACCAACTTACTGAATTAAATGTCAGCCTAAATAATTGAGATGCATCTGTGACATAAAACAACTTTGCAAAAGATAACTGTAGTAATAAATAAGATGATAATACTGAAGTTTGAACGTTTCTGTCTTAGTGATTGTCAAGAAAAGAAAGTTTCTTTCATATTGAGACATCGATGCTCATCTCCTCATGTTAGGATGTCGTCTTGTTCGCAGCGTGCGGCTTGTCCATCCCGTCTCTGTGCCTCCTGGTTCCCACCCTGCGCCTGATGTGTGCCTTCGCCTGGAAGGTGATCCAGAGCGGTAACGTTCCACACTACCGAAAGGTGGAGGAGCTGGTGGTGCTGGTGTCGGAGTTGTCCCCAGAGCTGCTTTCAGCCAGAGAAAGAGTTCAGCTCCTGCTCAGGCTGAGGGCGAGGGTAACTACAGCCACATATTACTGCATTTTGCTGCTGTTTCGTCAGAGTAAAGCATAAAAATGAGCACTTTTATGTCTGTCTCTGCTTCAGTTTGTGCTGGAGTTGTGTCAGAGTCAGAGCACAGCGAACCTGCTGAACATCCAACCTCACCTGAGGATTATTCAGGCTCTCAAGATGAATGCTGACTCCGGTCAGGAGGTTCGCGGGAGGTTTTTATTTTATACATTTTTCCTTTTTTAGTTGATCTGAACGTCTAAAAGTTTTATTTGTATGACTCTTAATCGCTCATTCTTTAACACGTCGTCTTTTGACTAAGGTGGCCGTAATGAGATCGCTAATGACCAAAACTTGCCCATATCTACTATAAGAACAAAAAACAAGACTGGACAGGGAGCCCAGTTTGAATTTTAATCACTTTATCAAATCTCCATAACAACCATTAGACACCACATTCAAATTAAATGGCTTTCGTTTTCAAAAATATGTTGTTTGAGCTACAAATAAAGATGGATTTAGTTTGAGACTTTTCCTGAGAGGTGACGATGTGAACTACATTCATACTACAGCTAACATACTTCGTTGTTTTGGTTTTGACTCTATTTAAAGGAGCTGAATGAGTTGGAGAGTTCAAAGTCAAACTTTGTAGAAGTTGTTTATGCCTTGCTGGACGACGCAGAGGAAAGAAAGAGGTTTTTCAAGGTGGGTTTCTCTTAAAGCAGTCGCTTTGATTCTAGTAGGATTTTACAGTTTCAGCACAGACTGAACATGCTGGTTGTTGTTGACTTCCCAGGAAGTTTTCCCAATACACTATGGAGAGCAGTATGAAGCTACGCTGCAAAGATTAGTTTGGAAATTCATCTCCAGATTGGATAATCTCTTGCCCATTCCTGATATAAAGCAGGTAAACTGTCAGAATGAGTCACTGAAAAAAGGTGCTGCATATTAAGGAAGGATTTATTCCATTTTACAAAGCTGGAGTCATCTTCAGTTGTTAATGTTATTTTTTTTTTGTTATTTTAATGCCTGATACAGACTGCAGAGTGGCTCAGTAGCGCCCCCTCAGTCATGGAAGAATGTGGGAAGCTGGTTTTGGATCCAGAACAGCTGAGGACGCTGCTGAACTTCCAAGAGCAACAAACAGGAAATCCAAACAAATGTAATTCACTATAATTTTGACGAAAATAAACAAAATCAGCATGTTTTGGTTAGTTTAACATGGTATTCCATTCCAGTGGAATATCAGTGGATATTTTTCTGGGATTAAACCAGTAATCCCAGGCACCAGACAAGATGAGCATGTGTCTGAAAACAGAAACAGGGAGGAGTCTCTGTTTTCCATCAGAAATATTAATTTAGGTTTATAGCAGCCTAGAAAAAATACTCTCAGTATAATTTTAAGTATTTTCAGTGATAGTATTTGGATATATTTTAAAACTTTTTTCTGTCATAGGATTTTTTTAAAGTTGAATGTCCATCCCAGCGAACATCAGGAGTTTGTGTATGTTGTGCAACGCCTAATCATTCAGTGTTACTGTGCAAAGAAAGAAGCACATATGAGCAATTCATAGCCAGTTGGTGCTTATAAGTTATTTCTAGACTTTCTTGAATTAATTGTGCCTAATTACATATTACATGAAACTCTACAGAAAAGTATAGACATTGTACAATTATTTAGGCATATAAAACATATAAAAACATGACATAGAAAAACTCTTTTTTGCCCTTTATTTCTATGAGAGAAGTAAAAAGCAGCTGAGTAAAAAAAAACTTTGGCTCACTACAAAAAATGAGGTCTGAAAGGGTTGAAATGTTTATCTTTCTCTTACAGGCTGGCCTCAAGCTCAGAATATGTTTTTACCCTCGCTGTCTCTTCACCTGAAAGCGAACTCGAGGCAGCAATTACCAGTTCGACGCAAAGGGTCGGCTCCTGATGACGATGAAAGCCAAACGCACAATAATTCAGTCCTGGAGAACCTGGAAGATAAACAGAGCGATGGTGTGATAGCAGCCAACTGCTCAAGTATGTATGAAGATGTGTATTACGGCAGGTTTTACAGAAGCATTACAGAAGTTTTGTTAAATGTTTAATATTATCAAGTAGGTTTATTGTAAGAGAGAAACTAAAGAATCCAAAAGGCAGTTTTCAAATTAAAGCTATTCGGAGCTGTTTTATTCATCTCTTTTAGGTGTCATGTCTATACCTTTAAAACTGCATCGCTGCTCCATGTGTTCCTTCACCGACTCCAAAGTGTCTGCACTCCTCAACCACATCCGGCAGGAACACCTGAGTCCGATAGACGACACTTTTGAAGACCACTTCTTTCAAAACACCAGCGTGGGGCTCGACTGTGAGCTTTCCAGCGAACTCTTATCAAAGGTAGCAACATCAAACAGCCAAGGTCCTCCATATCAATGCGACAAGTGTGACAAAAGGTACCTCTCCAAATCGTCCCTGATCGTCCACTACCGGATCCACACGGGCGAGACTCCGTATCTGTGCTCCCACTGCGGCCAAGGGTTCAGGTCCTCGGCCTACCTCGACCTGCACACGCGCGTCCACACCGGAGAGCGGCGCTACAAGTGTCACGTCTGCGGGAAAACCTCCAACCAGCACCTGACGAGGCACATGCGCATGCACAGAGGGGAGAAGAACTACCTGTGCACCGAGTGCGGCAAGGCGTTCCTCTCCAACGGGGAGCTGAAGCTTCACATGCGGTATCACACGGGGGAGAGGCCGTACACCTGCAAACACTGCGGGAAAGGCTTCATCGCCAAATGCCTGCTGACTGTTCACACTCGCCGGCACACGGGAGAGAGTCCCTACCGGTGTCCAATGTGTCCGAAATCCTTTCCCACGCTGAGAGCGCAGAAAAAGCACCTTAAAATACACTCCAGCAAAAAGTCCTTACAGTGTTTGGAATGTGGTCGGATCTTCAGGCTGGAGGACACTTTCAAACTTCACGTTAAAACACATGAACTAATATAAACATAACAAGATTCTGGTTACACCTTTGCCAAATGTTCGAGGTTTTAAAAAACATCACTGCCTCTGGAACGATTAGCGCTTTTATCATATTGTCACTCCAAAGGAAAACCAAAACAGCTCAACTTTGCAACGCGGTTATTTTATAAAATCTGTAAAGCTAGCATTCCAAAAAAAAAAAAAAAAAAAACGACAGAATTGACTGTTTATGTTCTGATGTTTTATGATTATCCCAAAAACTGATTTAGACATTTTTCACTCAAATATTTTCACAGAATCTTTTTAAATGATGCACAATGTCACCCCAAAAAAAGGGCCCTCATGAGATTATAATGAAAACATGCGTTAAATGGTTCCTTAGCAGGCTTATAATAAATGAACTGTTACTTGACGCTGAAAAGTATTTTGTACTGTCAGCTTTTTGTTTTTACATTAGCAGTCATTTGGAGAGTCAGGGGAAACTTGGACTTTTCATCAGTCCGTCACAGAATAATTAGCATGTTAGCTACATTTTGTTTTTCGCTAATTATTTGTTTAAATACTTATGCTTAATACTTTTTAAATAAAATATTAAGCATAAGATAAAGATACGTGTTTTGCTAATATTTATCTTTTTTTAACTTAATTATTTAG
Organism: Poeciliopsis turrubarensis; assembly: GCA_010277015.1. Lineage (NCBI taxonomy): Eukaryota > Metazoa > Chordata > Actinopteri > Cyprinodontiformes > Poeciliidae > Poeciliopsis > Poeciliopsis turrubarensis. Next base: position 2,176,776 of record VMRN01000060.1, read on the forward strand.
TTGGATTAAATATTTAGCTTGTTAGCTAAATTACAAATGTAGCTAAAAATTCAGCTGAATATGCAGTGATATTTTGAGATATGAATGTATATATGTGGCAGCATTTGTTGGATAAAGTTTTTTGCTAAATATTTAATTTTGGTTATTAAATTATTTTTAGCTGAATGTGTCGCTAAGCCAAATTTTAACTGTGAATGTGTAGCATGCTAGCCAAACAAGTTAGCAGAGCTAAATACTTGGAAAACTAGCTAATTTTTTATTTATTTATTTATTTTTTTAACATGTCATTAATAAGACTTTAACAGTGCAGGTTTAAATCATCCTTTTTGCCCCCAACAGTCAAGAGATTTTGTTCAAACTACTGCACTGATTCCCTCCACTCCCACTGACCCCGGCCCCTCACCGGGCGACTTCCACGAAGCCTTCCGCAGAATCGCTCACCAGTCGTCTGACCCCGTGACCTCACCGGGAAATCCCCCCATCTGAACTGGACCCAACAGAGCCGACCACAGTTAGTCAGACAGTCGGTCCACAGTGAGTACATGAGATATGTCTGCTGCTGTTCACTCCTATATGAATGTATGTGGTTGTTCTGGATGTTAGTCACACAGATCATATGCTGGAATGAGTTAATTATAAGAACTATATCCATGAATAACAAGGAGGACATATGGGCTTATATAGCATGGAGGAATTTAAATATCCTTTATTTATATCTTTTCTCTATATAAATAAAGAAATTATTAAAATTCCTTCTGCTCATAGCCCAAAACGGGAAGAGATTTTATGCACATCTCAATTCCCTCCTGACTTCTAGGTCAGATTCTCTCAATCCATTTGACACAGTACGTTTCTTTTAGGTCTAAACATATCTCAGTGCGAACCAGCCAAGCAACATAATTTTAAACTATTAATATAATTATATTCCTTTGCAATCGATGAGGCCAAATAGGCTGGATTGAGCAGAAACAGAGCTGTGAGATGTGTTGAATGATTATGTGCATTAATCATGTAATTTAAAGTACTTCATAGCTGTAGAAATAAAGGTTTTCACCAGTAAATTAAAAAGAACTGGAGAAGTTACATACAAGTATAAATATATAAGCACAAAATAAACTAGACTAGCAGTGAGTCTTTACTAGCTTAGCACTTCAAGGTTATGCATGTTGTGACTTTGAATTCCAACATAGCGTTTTGCTAAATTAGCCATTTCACTTTCATTAAATATATATCAATAGGTGTGATCCCGCATATGCAACTTTTATTTAAGCCTGTGAATGTTTCACTGTTGATATCTGTCATTCAATAAACGAAACCTTAAGCACAAGCTGAGAATATTTTCACATATATTTATCAGAAATTAGAAGAGCTACAAATACCCCTCTTTCCTTTAGATTCATATGTGATAAAACCTTTTTTAGTATCTTTTTCTACCACAGTTGGAGGGATATATGGAGTCCACTGCTCCCTCTGCTGCTCAAAAATATCTAGTAGAATTCAAGTAACTATGTGACTTGAATACTTCTGCAAATTTCTGTGTGGTAACAATATTGTTTCTTATATAAAAGCAAACTTTTGTTTTCTACGGACAGCTTTTATTGACTAATACAGTATGTAAAGATCATATCTACAAAATGATGCGTAAAAAAATTAGAAATTTATTGTTACAATTCACCATCCAATTCAGTTATTGTCTGTATTGGACAACGTCAAAGTCTTCGCCAGAGAAACTGATCAACTGGACGATCATCTGGTAGCTTTTCCATTTTCATGGGCATCCATCCTGTAAAAAGTAGAGTAAAATTGCATGTGCAGCCCACAAGAACGGGAAGGATGAAAGTGGGGGTCGGGCTGGTTTTACCCGTTCTCCTCCTTCAGGTGCTGGTACAGCTCGAACTTGCTGTTCACCGAGCTTGCTCTTCCAAAAAACTCCTGGTGCTTCCTAGAATTGGCCACAGTGATCCGATTGGTCCACATGCTGAGGAGTGTGGCAGGGCCTGAGGAGAGCAAAACACAAACAATCAGGATTTGTTGTTTGTTGGTGGATTGTTTTGGTTTTGATGTGAAGGTTAGTGTTGGGACCTTTTGCTCTCTCTGGAGGCTGAACGTCCTCGGAGATCAGGCGAGGCTTCTTGTTGAGCGGCTCCGGCGAGTCCGGGGAATCTTTGATCACCTCGGTTTCCTGATCCTCCTTCTCCAGTAAACCCTTTAGTCTGCAGTGGAGAGGAGAATAAACCGACATCAGCGGAGAAGATAAGTAAGAGCTGCACATGCAGACAGGAAACGTTGCACTGGCCTTTCAGATTCCTGCCAGCTTTTGTCTTCTGCCTCTTTGCTGCCATTTTTCTCTGTCCTGTCCTCTCTCTCTTCCCTCTTCCTCCCCCTCTTCTTCCTCTCCTCTTCCTCTGGAGGTTTGCTGCGGCAGGCGACGATGCAGTCCAGAACCCTTTGGTGCCTGTCAGTGGCGGCGGCGTGCGTCTTCACCAGCGTTTCCAGCTCGTTCCACATGATGCGGTACTGCTCATCCCTGCCAATGACAGCAATTCAAACTCATCAATGATGTGATTCATCCTCATTTCTGGTGAGATGGCGTAAAGTGCCTAGTCAAAGTCCAAACCTTCCAGTAAATCCATTTGAGAACTTGTTGGCAAATGATGTTCACAGACAGATGCTTCTCCAGCAAATTTTGACTAAACTTTTAATAAGTTGGACTGTTTGTGGCATAAATCCAGCTTGTCGCAGCTTTTTATGTGACTCTTTAGACATCTGTCAACAAATCACATCAATTCGTCCCTCCAGCGTTTTGGAATCCAGAATCAATGGATCCCTGCATATTTTCGCGCTAAAGCATAACTGTGTGTTTATTGCAACTTTTTTTTGCAAAAATTGTGAAAAAAGATTGTGTTTACATTGCTGCTAACTCTCACCTACAGGTGGCCGAGTTTCTTACTTTTACTTCACCGCTGCCTCAGCCTGACCTGATGTTGTCAGTGATTGATGACGTCATACATAGCCGCAAAATGCCTTGCGAATATTTATAACTTCGCTTCACAAAATCTGTGATTTTAATTGCAAAAAAAATCACAAACAATTGTGAAATCCTGGAGAGGCTCATCAAGGTTAAGAGGAGTTAAATTAAATATTACTTAATTTTAAGAACTAATCGAATGCAGAAACTGCTATTTATTAATATTTTAATTTGTTTATGGCTTTATAAATGCAAACCCAGCCCATTAGGAACATTCATGATCTTGAATTGGTGCAAAATGAGTAAACGTCTGTCACCCTGCGCTAGACGAAGGATGCTAAATTAGTTTTAGAAAGCTCGCCTCTTGGGGCCTTTGCCTCTGGATCCGACTGTAGAAATGGGGAGCGGGTCGTTTTTCCTCTCCATGTCGACCAGGTTGTAGATGGTTTTCTGGCAGGTGAGCAAGTCCTCCTCAGTGAGAACCTCTTTCACGATCAGGTTAGCCAACGGGACCACCTGGTGGAGATAAAGAAAAACGCACGCACAAATCTCTAAATGCTGATTATATGTGAATGAGGCGAATAAAAAAGACTGACTTCTGAGTGACGCTCACCGCCTGCATGTTGAAGATGGTAGTCTGGGAGATGATCATTGGCCAGTATCTGGTGTAACGTTCCAGCTGAGCTTTGGCCCTTTCCACCGGCAGTTTCCCTGACGGATCGTGAGAAGACTCCGCGACAGGAGTGAGCCGGTTGTCCCTCATAAATTCACCAAAGTCCTGAGGGAAAACGGCAACGCTGAGGTTAAATCTTGCGTCACATTTCAGCGCGGGTGCAGTGAGCTGAACGCACGGTGATTCTGTAGTCCGTCACTCGGCCGCCGCAGCCCTCGCTGATGGAGGGCGGGTCCTCCAAGGTGGAGCGGTTGCTGTTGAGGACATGCAGGAAGATCTCGCCTCCATGGCTGCTGAGCATGTGGCTGATGACCTTAGACCCCGACTTTCTAGGCTGCTCTAGTAACACTGATCTCCCTAAGAGCAAAAAAATGAATGAAAATAGGAGCAATCATAACATGTACATTTTTGAGAACAGCGCCATTGGAAGAGAACGACAGGTTTCCGCAGCTCACCATTTAGAAGAAAGTTTGTCAGGCATGACGAAGGACGACTGTTAACGTCTGTAGGGGAGATGCGGAAGGCTCCTGTGCAATAATGCAGTTCTGCAGAAGTAAATGAGAAAAAAAGTTGTTCAGGCATTTAGAATTTCCTCTTGGAGATGAGTAAAAGTATTTCAGAAAAGTATAGAAATAAATAAAGCTCGTGTCGATCGGTCCCACCGATGCTGTTCGTCCGGGGTGTGCACCATTTCAGCGTCATCGTCTCTTTCACTCCATTTTCTCTAGTGCTTGTTCCTGCCATGTGCAAGTCCCCTGCAGAATACAGATCCCAAATATCGATTACTGGATCACACGGGAAAGCATTTGGTTTGGCTACTTCAACCCACAGTCCTGTGATGTATAAAGACCCACCGCTTTTAAAGAACTCAATGTGTGCGTCTCGGTGATGCAGGAGCTCGACGTCGTAATTGGCTGATGTGTTGGCATGCTGCTCCTCCTGTCCACCAGCACACAAAGTGACAAACACAGGTGAGACTGGAAAACCAGGGCTCCAGCATAAACAGATATGCAGAGGCAAACATTAACTCTGCCTGCTGATTTCATGTATCCAAAAGGAGAAACAAGGATGGGCGAAGTAAAAGAAAAAATGATCGCTCAGGGAACCGTTTCATGAGCAGCTATGAAGGAAAAACTGCGTCATGTGTTTGGGATCAAGTCTGATTTGATTTGACACACAAAAGGCAAAAATATAAAACAGAACTGCATTAGACTTCTCAAGCATGTACAGAACTTTGCAAAAGTATTCAAAAATCCAAACTTGTTTCTACCCTTTGTTACAACCACATCTTTTAACGTATTATATTGTACAAAAACAAAAGTATTGCTAAAGTATAAACTAAAAAGAATACGATACACTGGTTTGAAAACTTGAATGCATACTTTTTGCATAAGATGCAAAGCGGGGTTTTTAGGGGGGCATGTTTCCACCGACTTTGGAAAGCAACAGAATCAGATTTTATCCAGTGAATTGAAATTCGGTTTGAACTTTGACTAGGCTATTCTAACTCTCATGAGAAGGCTTTGATTTAAAACTTTCTATAAGAGAAAGTGATAGAAAGCCTTGGCTGTGGCCTCAAGCTGGACCTCTCCCGTTCATCTTCCCATGAACTCACCCCGGCTACAGATGGACACAGATGATGTGTTCAAACTGCCTTTAGCATGCAGGTCAAAAAGCAGCTGTTCTGCCTCTTGGCTGCTTCTTTGATTAATGCTGTCATTCTCACACTGGTCATGTCTTGTGGATATAAGCAATTGTACCATACTTGCTGCATTTTCAGATGAGGGGCAGACTAGTCTTGTGCGAAATGTTTGAAGCTTTGGATTGCATTGGATTTTATTTAGGTCTTTAGTAAGAGGTCTGATAGAAGCTGAATATTTTTGCAGTGTACTGTACATTTGGCTAGGACTCCATCGGACTTTACAAGGGAGCACATGAACACACTGAATGAAAAAAAAAGAAAAAAAAAAGAGTTTTCCATTGGAGGACATTAACTGAAAGGAAGGGAAAAACGAAGCAGAGCTGGATTGGAAAACTTTCCAGGAATATACACTGATGGCAGAAAGAAACTCAGAGGAGGCAATGCTGGTCACATTTACACACAACAGCTACATAATCAAGGTTGTTGTTACATTTTAATCTGGTAGAAAAATGTCACAAGTAAGGTCAATTCTCTCTCTTGAACAGTAAACACTTTCAGACCAACGTTGCCTGTTCTCTACTTGAGCCTCGGCACCAAAAATGACAGTTTCAACAGCGGAGCTACATGCTGTGAACTCTTCCCTATTGCGTACTTTGATGTGTGTGTGATCAGAGTACTAACCTGTTCGCAAACATTTAATGTGGGCTAGCAAAACAGAAAATACAGCATGAAACCAGCAGCACATTCACAGTCATATCAGCATGCAGATGGGCTGAACAAAAAAGACGGGGCTGGAGAGATTTGTTACGACGATTCAGCAAGCAAAAGAAAAACAATGTGCTTTAGAAAGGAGGAAGTAACAGAAATACAAGCAATATAATGAGGAAAATAACCAAGCATGGTGATCTGAACTCTTTTTTTTTTTTTTTATTTATTTTTTTTTTTTACGAGAAGCGAGAACAAAACACGTCAAAGTTTTATGTTGGTGAACAAAAGTACACACAAAAGGAATCAGAAGCAGGTCCCTTACCTTCATGGGGATGTTTGTTATGGTGGTGGAGGCCAAGTCAAAGTGCTGCTGGACCAAAATGTTGAGTTTAGAAGCCAGATGTCTCCCAGCACGCACGCTGTGAACTTCACTAGTGAGCAGCGGGGAGATCTGAAGGAGACGTGGTACAGCGTGGTGTTGTAATATGAGCAGTTTGTGTGTGTGTGCGTGCGTAATATGTACACTTTGACCCCCGGGTCCCACCCACCTCTTTCTTGGGTCGGTCCGACACCAATGTTTCCTCCCCCTGTGGGTAAATGTGCACGAGAACCAGATTACACTGCTGGATGGACATCAACCTGAAACCCACACGGATAAAACAGACCAGGATCACATTTGGGTAAAACTGACTGAACCGTAAATATAAAGCTAATTTAACCAAATTAAGCTTGTTGGCTACAGACCTGTCGGAGCCTGCTGCCAGCTTGTTTTGTTCTGAAATGGTTTCCTGGATGCAGTCCTCCAACATCCGCACATGAGTATCACTGACAGAGCAAGAAACAGATGTGACAAATCACCAGAAAAACACTTTCATCTCTTTGTAGCAACTCTGGCTTTCATGTCTCATTTTGACTTCCCATCATCATGTTTTGTTTCTTTGTACTGTGAACAGTGAACATTTTTGCTTTTAACTTTTTTTTTTCTGATCATATTTCTTCTTTTTTAAAAAACACATGCTGCGTGGGTAGAGCATCATTTGTTATCGTGCATTAATTAATTAATTAAATTAATCTATAAAATTTGGGAGATTAATGTCAAGTAATTCAATACACACCAAATTCATACTTACCAAAACCACAAACCTTAGTTATTCAGATAATTATTCAAGCCTGCCTAAATTTAAATGTGCACTTGTACAAGGAAGTAGCTCTGAAGAACCTAAGCAGTGTGTACTGTTATTTTACCTTTTAGCATTAGTTAAGCAGATAATTCGCCCTCTGTTGGCCACTCTCTCCGCTGTGTCCATTAAAGCCGTGCGCTTCTCATGCTGCAGCTCCGTGATCTTGCACAACGCCTCCACGGCAGCGACCAGACCGTGCAAGATGCTGCAGCATTCCGGGTCCTCGCGTGGGTTTGGTGGCCCAACAGCTGCCAGAGCCGACATTAGCTGGAAATCAAAAGAAGAAATTCACTTTTAAGTTTTGGGGGGGTTTTTTTGTTTTTTTTTTAAATGTGACAATGCTCAAAACAGCCCATTCAGGTAGAGAGGCTTACTTCATGGGTGCTCTGATCTTCTCGCCTCCATGTGTTTAGTATGTGGAACTCCGAATCACTCACAATGTAATTCACCTGTAAAAGGGAGCAACACAAGTTCTTTAAACATAGTTTATCAAACCATATTCATAAAGGTTTTCATCGGGAGACAGAATTGTTACTGCAGAAAAGAGTGGACCTAGGTATTATACTGAAACTTTAAGACCAAAGCAGTAAAATTTAATTAAAATGATCTTTTTAAACAAAAATGAACAAATCAGAAAGGATCCAACCAGCTTGTCCTTTGGGTAAACATCGAAGAGGATCCTGCAGTACTCCATGGAGCACTCCACAGCGCAGGTCCACAGGGACTTGGACACGGGGGCCAGAGGAATGACCCCTTGGGCTCGACTCTTCGTGAGCACGTCACACTCCACCTGCTGGCGACTGGACTCGGCCATGTAGGGGCAGTGGTCCACCACGAAGACCGTCTTGTGTGCTACTGAAAACATCTTCATTTAGCAGATCTGTAGATTGTGTCAAATCTGAAAAACACAAGACAACAAAAGCATATGTAGAGCAGAGTGACAGTTTAAACTCTAGTTCATAGAAACTTTGACAAATTGAATGCGTTAGCATGACGTCAATCATTTTTCTCCACTTCCTTTACATAAAAGACGGGAGTTAGTTATCGCATTCAGAACCGAAGCTGATACGTTTAAGTGAGACTGATAGGTGAAACAAAACACGACCTGTTGCCCAATTATCTCACCTGGTCAGAAAGCTGTCTGGTCTGGAATCAGATGCGTCTATAAATGGTTATAACTTTCGATCTGGGTGGCAGTCAGTCTCAGGACATGTTTATAACGGACAACAACGAACTACAGTCAACCGATGTGCTAAAGCGACTGCCGCGTTAGCATGTGAGCTAACAGCAGGCGGATTGTTTTGTAGCGTTCAGCAGTACAAGCAGCTACACATGGGGTCGGTTGTAAAATATTTATGTGTTGGTCTTCGGAGTAATCCACTAACATACGGTCCGTTTTCAGATGCGTGGTAAAGCTAAGAACAAACAATGCATTTCATATCCATTCCGGCGAGCAGTTTTGTTGTTAGCGGAAGTAGTCCGACTGGTGGTCCGTCGCTCTTTTGATTCCCCTTGTTGATGAGATTAAATTAAAACGTTCCCGTTTCGATGCGATGTCCAAAGTGAACGAACTGAGTGAAAGGAAGTCCATTAATTTGTTCACGTTTATGACATTATAGGATTCAACCTCATAGACATAGAGAAAAGTAAATGGTACGCTTTTTCTAATGCAACTGCATTTTCAGTTTATTCATGACTAATGTACAGACATATATTCAAGGAATATTTCTCACTGAAGTTAATTTACTTCAGTAAAGCACAACTTTACAAATTACGTAGATTAATTACACAGCATAATTCTTTTAAGTGTTTATTTATTTCTATTAACTTGGATGACTTTGACTTCACTTTTTGTTGTGTGAAAGGCAGAAAGTGCTACAGGAAAACATATGCAAGCAGACATGGCCACAGCACAGACATATTCCCAAGCTTGACTTTCAGAAAAAAAAAGTGAAATTTGCAATTTATTTGGAAATTAAAGTCAGAGAATCTTGTTAAAGAGTGGAGAGACACATTCTCCAAGGTTTTTGAGTTCCAATGATTCATTTCCCCGATTGATTTGAGGAATGTGCAGGAAGCTGAGTCATGCTTTAAACCCGCACTGAAAAATTTCTTGCTGTTTCATTTTCCAGCAGGGCTTAGCACCTCCCAAAACAATGCATACCAATACTAATGTGCATTATACCAATATTCTTGATGTGCCAGGAAAAAAAACCCGAGCTTCCTTTAAACTTTGGAGTGCCACAATCTAATCTTTTCAAAGAATTGAGTAGATAAACTGTCCAGCATGTGGAAAAAAAAGGGGGATATTTTGTATTTTACAAGCACATAGTGCCATTTTAATAATGAAGTAACTATTAATTTTCCTTCAGTTTCCAAGAAAATGCTGCATTTATCAGAAATTAGACTTTGCGCCTGATAGCTAAAATAAAATAAATTTAGCTTTAAAACCCCTGTTTAATTTTTTTTCTTTGTAAATCTCCCCAAAATTCTCAAACGCCCTACTTCATATTCCTCTTGCGTCCTGTTGCTTGTGCATCTTATGTCCTCCACACTTTTTCCTTCCACTCAACTTTTCAATGGATTTGGATTTTGTTTTAGCTGTCACAAGTTTATATATATATATAGTTATATCTTGGTCTAAGTTATAGTAACCATTGCCTTCGAAACTTTGTTCTTATTCGACATATTCGTATAACTTGAACTCGGGCCTTTTCGAGTTCGGAAACATTCGGTAAAATGTGAACGTACCGAAAGATTCCCGTCTGACGTCATCAAATCTCTCTTCAGCAGTCTAACCTCCTCCTCCTCCTTTGCCGCCTCCTCCTCTACCCCACCCTATTGTGTGATTTTCATTTTGTCAAGCTTCAACTTGACCAACTTTTTTTTTTTTTGTTCAACTGATAGTGTGTTGAAATTATGCAGGAATGCACAGGAGGCTCAGTCGCGCTTTAAACCCGCATTAACTCATCTCGCGCTCGTCAGAGTGAAATTAGTGGGTTCGTGTTTGTTTCGGGTGTCGTTAAAGGAGGACCCTCCTGACTCGCTGCGGGGGAACCATGGACAACAACATACTCGAGATGGACTCGGATACTGAGGACTTCGACGACGCGAGACTCGGCATGATACAGGAGGAAGTCGGTGAGAGCCCCTCTTTTTCTTTCGCAAGAGACCTTTTCAGTCCTCAGGTGCTTGTTGAGTCTGAGCTGAGGTTTCTATGGGTTTATCGCGGCCGCCATGTGGCGTCTTTAATCCTCCATAACTCCATTCTTCTACACTTCATACAACATGCTGCTTTTCTTTTCCTATTGCTTTTCATCTATTGTAACTTTAACTTGGTGACATTCAAGTTATTTTATTTCTACTCAAGTTCTCTCATGCTTGTATGAAACTCACTGTTTTGTCACTAGCTGGTTGGTAATAATGCATAAACTTTGTTTAAATGTTTCAAATTATGCAAACTGGGTTCAGTGGAAACAACTGTTCAGCAGTGGGCGTGACGTTCCCACAACTCGGAAAAGCCCCTGGACTACATAGAATGTTTGGAGTGCTAAATGTGCCAAGATGTAATGACATTAATACGTGGTCATATCTACAATTATTATAATTATTTTATTTATTTTTTGGCTACCTCATCCTCTGATACTAACCTCACAAGAAATTTGGGTTTGGCGTCTTAAAACAAAGTTACTTCTCTTGCATTTTTTTGTTAGTTTGGTGTACAGGAATCTAAAAGTGCCAAAAGTGTAAAATGTCTGAACATGATCAGAAGTGTAATTACCTTTGCCTGCTGCCTTATCGGTGTAAAACTGAACATGCCCATACGTTTGACCATATGTATTCAAGTCTACCGTTCAACCCCAAATTATTCATACCAGATATGGTATGAATACCAGACATGGCAGATACTGGCTAGCATTTGGGAAGTAGCCAGTTCAGGAGCGCCATTTACTTCACACTGATTGTCTGTACCTACAAGAATGAAAATAAGGAAGACTGTAGATATTATCTTCGGCAGAAGACATAGCTATGCATAGGCGGCAGATGTGAACATGTACGTATATTTTTAATATGTTTTGAATCCCATATTTCTGAATGACAACACTACAGAGGTACAGACAAGTTGAACTGAGAAATGAATGTGGCTTGATTGGGTTTTAATTGACATATTCATTCAACAGTTAAGTCATTCTATTCTTGTGCAACAGTCATTAACTTATGTGATATATATATTTTTGGTATGTTTGGATCCTGTAGTGACATAGCCTATGGTGACATTTGGCTGTATCAATTCAGCCACATTTCTATCATTCTGGTTTACAGGAATCTAAAAGTGCCAAAAGTAGCCGTCATATATGTACATGTTCTTGCGTATATTTTTCTGTGTTTTCTCTGAGAAACTTAACAAGAAGCTTGAAGGGATTTAATTTGTTGATACTCATTTGATTTAACTTTCCAAGTTTTTATTACAAAGTGATGACGTTATTGATGACTCAGTGTAACATAAAGCATTTAAGGTAACGAGTGATTTATGAAAATCATGCCGAAATTTTATTGAAGGAAAGTCATACGGGGTTTTTTAAAACATTTTTTGCAAATGAAAATCTAAAAAGTGTGGTGGGTGTTTAATGTTGGGGCTCGGGTTGGGGTTGCACCAGTTTGTACATCTAGAGAAATATGTCCCCATTCTTATTCGTAAAATACCTCAAGCGCAGTCATTTAGAGCACAAAATCGAAGTTTGCGCTCATCTGATTAAAGTGCCTTCTTCCAGGTTTCATTCAACAATTTTTCATGTCTTCACAGGACAGCTAGTTAACTCAGTCTATTACATAAGAGTACAATTAAGTGTTATTAAAGTTTTGGGTTGTTAATGTTGCAATGCTCAAGAGGTATAAATACATTTCCAAGGTTTTGTTTGAGCTTTTTATGTCTTATTTAGCTTCATTACCTGTCATGAACACCATATTGTGTGTACTTTTGTTATTGCTAATCAGGGAAAATACAATCACACGAAGCATCTAAACTGGACCATAAAGAGGTTCTCAATCGACTGCGTCTTCTATTGACATTAATTATTAATGTATTCGTTGATTATGTTCAGCTGAATACACAGGCTTACAGCTACTGTAGCCCAGTTGTAATTGCTCTGTTTCCCATTGATCTGATACTTAATCTAATTCTGATTACAAATGTTTTGCAAGGACAAAGTGGTTCATTATTGTTTTCTTTGGAAAATAAACATTTCTAAGCTGGCAGAAAGGGTTGGTCATACCAAACACTGGCTCACGCTTAAGTGAGATCTTTGAGCTGATTGTTGTCATGGAGATGGCTCTTTAGTGCATTACAGATGGTACAACTGTCTAATGCAGAAATCTATTTCCTATCAGTTAAGCAGGCAGAAGAGCCCTCCTTATCTGATTTATTGGTTCAAATAGAAATCATCCATTGTGAAAAGGTGGAACAAATATAGGTCTGACGCTGTTTTCCTCTTTGGTTGAGCCATTTTGGCTTTGCGTGCTGATAGGAGGATGTTCACTTGAGAGGAAGTCAGCATGTGCTCTGTGGGTTGCGGCATGAAAGCAGAATCTTTTTTTTTTTTCTTTATTTTTTAGCCGACTGCATCTGCTAGTGGCAGACCCGGTATATTTTTACAAGAGTCCAACTTAACGTAATTCCCTGGGAAAGATTTTCGGTCCATATTTGTCAGGTAGAAAGCCTCATTGCGACACCTTGGCTTTCATGTCAGAACAAACGTGTGGCAGCGCAGCAATAAAGATCAAACTGATTGAGGCATTTATGTGAAACTCGCGTTGAAGCAGTGTTTGCTTTATCAAAGTTTGGACTTTGCAAAGTGTTTCTTTAAAAATGTAAATAGGGATCCCGCTGTTATTTTCCCAGCCAGTTGCTATGGCCTGTTTGTCAAAACAACATCTGTCTTTGGTTAATGTTCCGCTTCACGTGCCAAGAAGGCAAGACTTTCCGTATTAAAAGCTGTGTCATCTTCTTGCCGTCAAGTGTGAGCTTAGATGTGAGCTTCAGCGCTGTGTGTAAGTACTTGCGCCCCACAAAGTTCACTTGTCTTTGCTTTTTCTTTATTCTAGCAGTATTTCAAATGACACATGATGAAGTTAAGATTCCTCAAAAACTTTGGAAAGCTCTTTGGTTTAGTTGCCAGTTTGAAGCATTGTTAGGTGGCGGTATTTCCTGTCAGCGCTTACGTTTGGCACGACACAGAAGAAACACTCTCTCTATTGACTGGACATGCAAATAGGCAATAGAAAATGAATTTAAAGTGCAGCAGACATCATGTTTTCTCTGCACTATATCCCGGACACCACCCATATATTAAAAAAAAAAATCTGTCAGTAACTATGACGGAGCATACAGTCTTTCATTGCTTGCTGTTCTCGATGAGTTCTGGAGGAGAAGGTCCAGAATTTGGAGAAACACAACTTTCACCGCTGCAGTGGGAAATTTCAATCTATGAAGTGAAAAAGTATCAATGACAGTTAGACTGCAAGAAAAAGGAACAACGCATTCCGAAGGGAAACACTGTCCTGTTCACTTTTCAGAGTGACCTGCAGCAGAAGCAAACTGAGGGATGCAAACAGTAAATCAGCAGCTCCTCAGTGACAAATGCTGATGAAATTAAGAGCCCTGCTGTCATTTACAAATAATCTGTTTTTTTTTTATTTCTTTTTCAGTCATGCACTTGCACAGTGTCCTCCACTCTTATTAGCACCTTTTGTGAACCTGTGTAAAAAGCCTCCAATTCCATTTCAGGTCTTATTGCAGTTAAAGTAAAAATAAAATCCAATGTTAAGAAACTCAATTTAAACATCAGTGTAGCAGTAATTCCTATGAAAAAGTGTCACTCGTGTGCTTTAGAGACATTGCGTTGTATTTGTATCATTATTATGGCTTGAGGTTACTAAAAATCCCCAAATCTAAAAAAAATAAATAATTCTATATAATGTTCATTACATGACTATGATTTTTATAGACTTAATGCATATCCACTTTTTCTTAATCAAAACTAAGATGAACATTTTTTTTTGCTCTGCAAAAGATTTGGATGGAAGTAATCCACTCTGTGTTTTTGTTTTATTTACGGCTGTATCATCATTTCTCTATTACAGTGTACGCTGAGGAGTTTTTACCCACTTATTACGGAAAGGTGACAGCAACCAAAACAAATCTGGTGAGTGCCTGTCTGAATGTGAGTCAAATATAATTTCTGTGTACAGTACTGTAAATATATTTGCACCTTTAAATATGTCTTTCTTTTCTTTTGCTTTTTACCCACCATGAAGGTTTGATTGTTTAATTTATTGTGTTATTATTTAGCATTTATGATTTTTATGATGGTACACATGAAAACATAAAGTCTGTTCAATTGTTGCCTATATGGTGTTTTCTTCATAATTTTGTCATTTTCTGTTTTTATTGCTGCTGAAATGTGCTATTCAAATAAATGTGAGAAATGCATTACCTCATTGCTAAGACACAAATTAATTTTAATTTTTAATGAAAAAAGTAACAGTGGCTGCTATTATAATGCACATTGACCATCATTAAACTCTGAATTTCATAGATTTCTAAGGCAAATTACACAGAGTTTACACAAGATAGACATTTAAATAGATTACCATGACAAAAGTCTCATTGTGTGAAGAGTGGGAAGGAGTGAGGGAGACAGAGGGCGGGTATTCTTGGGTTTGTTAACTCTTCCCCTTTTCCCTTCGTAGGATCACAAATGAAATTAACTCATCAGGGGCAGCAACTGCCTGCCGTACAAAACGTCCCTTTTTTAACCTGCCGTTCTCTCCAACATGTATGAAATTATGGAGGAAGACTCGTACGACTTCCAGGACGTCGACTTACCCGATGGGCTTTGCTTCTGCCCTCAGGTTGAGTACAACAACCAGCCGGACTCTCTGTTCTTCAACGACGGTGTGAGGAGTGTGGACTTCATCCTGGTGTACGAAGATGAGGAGACGAAGCCGTTTGACAAGAAGTACACATTCAAAAGACGCAAGGTAAGGGTCTCGTTTCTTACACATACCCATTTGCTTGAGGTAAAGTATTCTTAACAAATGAGATAAATGACACCAACAATGCTTAAAGCACTGTATTAGAAACATATGTGATGATAATAACAACCAAAACCTTTGCTTAGATTGTACTATTTTATCTTTTACAAGAAAATCAAGCTATTTTTCAAATAAAGTAAGTTCTGTACACGCAATAAAAACTTAGGAATCGCAGAAAAATACGTATTATGAAGACGTTATTGGCTGACAAATTGTTACGTTTCTTTTAAAAATGCATCAAAGACTTACAGTAGGAGATATTGCTCTGAGGAGTTGCATTGCTATCGGCCCATTATTTGCACCAGGATGAAAGTCTCTGCTGACTGTGTGTACACAATATCACCTACCGCTTTACCTGTGACGTGGCTGAGAAACACAATTCATGCACCTAAAAACTTCAAAGTCCAGGCTGAGTTCAGTTCAAAACTGAATATAATGTGAAAGTTTGTCGAGCAAATGATCATTTTAAATTAGTGCATCCAGTTGGTTTGGGAATAAAATGAACCAAACATTAAAATAGATAGAACAGGGCACACCCATGTATGTTTGTTACCTTCACGTCTTTCATAAGAGGCTTAACGTATTGTTTGTTTTGAAAACACCACACCGTGTGCAGCGCACGCCCTTGGATTTTTTTAGATTAGGTAATTAAAGAAGTGACATTATGGCCTTAATTCTTTTAAATATGATTCCCTTCAGGGTTCTGATATAGGGATGGGGTTGGTTTTGGCTTTTTTTGGGTTACTATGATCAATGAATGGCGACTGAAAATATGTCCTGAAACCCATGTCAAAGCTGATCAGCTTGTTTCAGTTCCTGGAAAATGCTGGGCTGGTAGAGCTACTCGAAAGTGGCACTAACACTTATTGCACAGTCGATACACTGAGGCAATTTATCTGTCATAATGTTCCCAAACACACATACTCGGTTGACTCATTCTGTTTCTGCTGTAACTCTGGCTGCTGGAGAGTCGAATGCCAACAAAGACAATTTTAACTGATCACTGTTGCATATAAAATATAGAAAACCAGGCTTTTTATTCAATCGCATGACATTATTTAGTTTTCATGCAGTTCTATTTTGGGGAAAACAGGAAGAGCAATGAATTCAGTTTATTGCCTTTCCTGTTTTTCTTGGAAATGAAGTACAGCTGGTTATGAAAAAAAAGGAAGTGACAACAATGGTGCTGCAGGTGACAACAGAAATATTGGCGCAGATACATTCCAGTTTAAATTCACCTGGAATGACTCAGTTATTTCATAAGATACTGATCAAAATAACCTGAGTGGAAAAAATGTGATGCCATAATGATAATAGGAAGTCGTGGGTTACTATTTGAAAGTTCCTAGTTAGGTGTTTTAGTTGCCTAGACAACTGACACTCCTAACTTTTTTTTTTTACTGTAGAAACGGCGGGAGTACTTCGAGGGCTGCCTGATGAAAATGGGCCTGGAGCTGGAAGCAACGGCATCTGTAAGTGGAAGCTTGTCAGTCATGTCTCCTCCTCCCCGCTTGAAACTAACTCTCACTGCGTTCTGCAGGTCCACAATGACAACCTCATATATGTGAAAGTTCACGTGCCGTGGGAGCTACAGTGCACCTACGCCGAAGTCCTGCACATCAAGATTCCCATAGAGATCAACCAGCACACCGCCCAGAACCCGATCTGGGACTTTTTCGACTGTGTAACCAAGCACTTCAAACCCAACGAGAAGCTGATAAAAAAGGAAGCAGACTTCTACACCGCACCCTATCAGAAGGAACTTCATAAGTGCTTCCTCAAGATGGACAAGGAAAAATTCTTCACTCCATCCATGAAGAGCAGAATGGCGAGTTGTTGCGTGTTTTATTTTTGAAACTACTTTTGCCGAGTTACTTTCGTTTTTATGCCACGTCACATTGTTCGGTATTATCATTTCATTACATTGCTGTTGTCAGGAGCAAGATAAGTAATAACAGTCTGTCTAGGGCTGCACTGATCGCAGATTACCGATCTTTTAAAAAGCCTAACTTACTGATTCCTATTTAAGCTGATTCTATTTTTTTGTCTGAAATGTTGCTCAATATAGCAAGAAAGTTGCTGAATTGGCTATAACTCTAAATGTGCAGACATGACCCGATCGGCCTGTTTGTCAGTCAGACATCTCTCACAGGAGTAAAGGAAAGCACAGTGGTTGATTTTTTTGACCTTTGCCAACCTAGATAGGATCGGTGGATAAAGTCGGCTTCACGTGTAAAAATCAGCCGATGACCGATCTCTCAAAATCAAGGAAATCACTACCGACAAATTGGCTGGCCAATAAATCAGTGTCTGACAAAATTTGAGCACTTGATAAGCCACACTTCCAAGATATATTTTTTTTTCTCCAACTGTAAAAAATCTTAATCTTTTAAAGGAGCTTTTTAAGTGACATGGGGTTCTTTTAACTGAAGTTAACATAGTTGCTTGATTATGTTATAAAATGGTACTTTGTGCCTGGAAAAAACATAGTACTGCTCCTTTAAGAGCATTCTATCCATCCTAACCTGATCTTAATGTTGATGACGTGATTTACACAGAAGATAACTTTTAATCTCTTCTTCTTATCTCAGGCAAACTTCATCCTGTGCAGAGCTCCTTATGAAATCAGAGGAAATGTCAAAAAGTTTGGCATCACCAAACTGCTGCGTGGTGGAGTTTACAAAGCTGCCTACCCACCACATGATGTAAGTGTTTGTTTGTTTGGGGGGTTTTCTTGCTACTTATATCAGTGTAACTATGTGAAATGATTCTCTAGTGTGTAAAATGCTTCTGATTTTTTTTTTTTTCCAGTGCAGATTCAATGTCAAGTCCACAGACGAAAGCTGTCCCAACGAGAGATATCTGCTCTACAAGGAGTGGGCTCATCCCAAGAACTTCTACAAGACACAACCACTGGACCTCATAAGGTTTCCAAACTGTTTCATGATTCGGTTTTATATTCAAGGTTTTACTGGAGTTACATTTCCAGTGTGCTAAAATAAATAAAGTTTATTTAAAGTGGCTTCACAGAGTTACAAATGTTTATAGAATCAAAAATCACGAATGAGAGATAGATTTAACCTATAAATAAGTGGTTGATTTTTTTTTTTTTACCTTTGCCGAGGTTGATGACATCGGTGGATAAGGTTGGCTTAACATGTAAAAATCGGCCGATCAACAATCTCCCCAAATTAAGGAAATCGGCACCGGTGAATCGGCTGGCCGATGAATCGGTGCTTCTCTAGTTAAAAGACGAAAACAAGTTAAACAAACTGATAACACGTCTCTGTTTTTGTCATTGTTAGAATTCAGAATTTCCATATATTGTATCTAATGATTTAATATTTTATTTAGTTTGAAAAAAAAAACTCTTCCAACTAGTAATATACCAGCAAAGTATTTATTTATTTTTATTACACTTTCACAAAGACTTTGATTTCCTTCCTGCAGAAAGTACTACGGGGAGAAGATCGGCATTTACTTCGCCTGGCTGGGTTTCTACACCAAGATGCTGGCTTTTGCTTCTGTGGTGGGATTGGCTTGTTTCTTTTATGGATACCACATTCAAGAAAAAAGCACATGGAGGTATTTCAGATAAGTCACCTATGACATGTATCTTATGCTTGTTCGTTTTTCTGTCGGATGTGAACTTACTTGGTAGAGATGCTTTTCTTTCTATTGATTTATTTTCTTTCTGTTCTGTTTAATGTGATGCAGCAAAGAGGTGTGTGACCCTGGCATTGGAGGAAAGATTGTAATGTGTCCTCAGTGTGACCTCTGCAACTATTGGATCTTAAACAGCACCTGTGACACTTCAAAGGTGAGCTTTTTGACAAAAAAAAACTGTATTCCACTTTATTTACAGTTCTTATATAAAATGTGTGTCTCCTTGCCTGCTTCACTCTCTTTATTGCTTTTTCAAATCAGTCAGAAAAATGTTTCTTTTTTGCAAAAAAAAAATTAGAAAACAAAATTTTCTACTGGTTTCTACAAAATAATGACAAATAAATCAAATATGTGACATAAAATAAATGATTTCGTTCATATTCACTTCCTTCAAGTCAGTATTTGGAAGAACAAAACTGTTCAAGCTCTGTCAGGTTCCGCAGGGATCGGCTGTGAACAGCTCTTTTCAATTCTGGCCACAATTTCTCAGTCAGACTGACGTCTGTGCTTTGACTGGGCCGCTCCAGAACATCCACCTTGTTGCCTTAAGCCATTTCTGTGTCGCTTTAGCTGGATGCTTCAGGTCATTGTCTTGCTGGAAGATAAATGTTTGTCAAAGCTGTAGCTTCCTAGCAGATAGAAACAAATTGTCCACCAGGATAGGAATTTGCAACAAAACCTTTTTTTAATTCCCTTTGGTAATTGATTTGCCGTCGTTTTCTTTTCAGACCCTAACTATATTCGACCATTTTGGAACGCTGGTGTTTGCTGTTTTCATGGCAGTGTGGGGTGAGTTTGTGTCAACGTTTTGCTTTAATATTCCTATTATATTCCAGGCTTCGCTACCAACTGTCTTTCCCCTAATTGTGCTTCCTCTGCTTTTCTGGCGGCTCTGTGCTGCAGTTACGGTGTTCCTGGAGTTCTGGAAGCGCTACCAGTCGCAGTTGGAGTTTGAATGGGACACAGTGGAGTTTCTGGAGCAGCAGGAACCGTCTCGCCCCGAGTATGATGCCGAGTGTGTTCATGAAAAGATCAATTCTGTCACAGGGGTAAAAAAAAAAAAATGAAAAAACATCTTAAATGGCAGCTAATTCTGTTGGCGATACGAACCATATCCTACTAAAGTGTGTTTATGTGATGTAGGTGAAAGAGATGGTGCCATTTACATTCTATGGACGATGTTTTCGAGTCTCAGTAGGAATTGGAACAGTCCTGTTCTGGGTAATCTAATTAAAATTATTGCCTTATGCTTGTAGTTTCACATGTCTGGTCTTCACTCGGCATTTTCAACATCCAACTTCTACACCTGGTGATGTACAACGATCTATTTGCTTTTCGTCCTTCAGATCATGCTGATCCTGGCGTCCATCGTGGCCATCATTATCTACCGACTGGCTGTTTTCTTTTCCCTGTCAATCAAACTAAAAAACCCAGGCAATTTTACTACTCTGGAGCCAATAAAAGAGTACGTAACGCCGCAGATGGCCACCTCTGTCACAGCCGGCCTCATCAACTTCGTTGTGATCATGATCCTCAATACTCTTTACGAGCGGGTCGCAATCTGGATCACGGATTATGGTGAGTCCATCCCGTTTTTGTTCCCCCCCAGAATCAAACTCGTTTTTAATTCAATCTTCCACGTGTTGGCAGAGCTTCCTCGGACCAGAACGGACTACGAGAACAGCTTGACGCTGAAGATGTTCCTCTTCCAGTTCGTCAACTATTACTCCTCATGCTTCTACATTGCTTTTGTGAAGGGAAAGATAGTCGGCCACCCCGGACAACCTGTTTATATCCTGGGAAAATATCGGAACGAGGAGGTGATATGCAGTTTCTTGGAAAAATATTCATTTTTCTTGTTGTTGTTTCAATGAGACTGGATGCGAAACGATCTGTTCGTGTGAAGTTACAAATGTTTTGCTGCGGCTTGTCCAGTGTGATCCCGGTGGCTGTCTGATTGAGCTGACCACTCAGCTCGCCATCATCATGGGAGGGAAAGCAATCTGGAACAACATCCAAGAGGTCCTGCTGCCGTAAGTAACCGCATTAAACCAACTCTTTTCTTACAGCTACCAGAAACCACAGACTTACACTTGGATGGTGAATGTTATTACATTGGATATATTTAAAATAATACAACATTGTTTTATTTGTAAGGTAGCACTCTTGTGTTATGTAATCTAAGTTAATTTTGGGGAATAATTAAAACGTTCGAAGATTAATGAGGTATCGGTATCTTTATTATCACAACCACTTTCTTCTCCTGTTTTGGTTTAGCAGAGTAGGAGGGACGACCACTCCAAGATGGCCGCCATATTTCCAGTGCCTGAACAACCAAAACTCTTTTATAATGTCTATGTTGAAAACAATCTGCCTCTTTGTCTGGCAGCAATATACTGAAACATTTTTAAGCTCAAACATTGTCGGTGCGCCACAGGTGGGTTAAGAATCTGATCTTCCGCTACTGCACCCGGGAGAAGAAGGTGAACCCGCCTCGCTGGGAGCAAGACTTTGAGCTTCAGCCCTTCACAAAACTCGGGCTCTTCTATGAATACCTTGAGATGGGTAAAAATGCTTCAGTATAATCTAACATGAATTTGTGCCTTGTGGACCTGTGGAGATGGATCCACATGAATCGCTACAGGACCTCAACCTCGTCGCGTCTTTCGTTCTTCCCAGTGATCCAGTTTGGCTTCGTGACGCTGTTCGTGGCCTCTTTTCCTCTGGCTCCGTTTCTGGCTCTGGTCAACAACATTATCGAGATCCGAGTCGACGCTTGGAAAATGACAACTCAGTTTCGGCGCATACTGCCTGAGAAAGCCCGCGACATTGGGGCTTGGCAGCCCATTCTTCAAAGCATTGCCATATTGGCAGTCGCAACAAATGTAAGTTGGATTTTAGAACTTTTTGTTTATGACGTGAAATAATGTGCAGGGAAAAAAAAAAAAGTCCCATTTATAATAATTGAACGCAGGCACAAAAAAAAAAAACTTTTTTCATTTAACTTGTATGCTGCTTTGGTGTCTCTACAGGCCATGATCATTGCGTTTACATCTGACATAATTCCACGGATGGTTTACTACTGGTCATTTTCTGTGGAGGAAGGTTACGGTAACCACACCATGAGCGGCTTCATCAACAGCTCCCTGTCTTATTTCAATACCAGAGATTTCAGTAACGCCACGGTCACCGATGCAGTCGAGCGACCTCAAAACATCACCATTTGCAGGTGCGGCGCCTGTTTCTTATGCTTCTTTTCTCACACTAGCTTAATCTCATACTGAGAAATGTTGCAAAACCCGACCTATGTTTGAACACTTTTATTCAGCAGTGAAAAATGTCCAAAACGTAGAAATAATAATTTTTTCCTCTTAAGGTATCGAGACTTTCGGTTTCCTCCTGGACACCCCAGAGAATATCAGTACAACATGCACTACTGGCATGTGATTGCTGCCAAAATGGCTTTTATAATTGTTGTCGAGGTGAGGGGAAATCCTGCTCGGGCACACGAAAAAAATACATGTTTCTTATTATGAAAGCACTGCACAAAAGTGCTTACTCTTTCTCTCCTCTTCACAGCACATTGCGTACCTCACCAAGTTCATCCTCGCCTCCGTAATCCCAGACGTCTCGTACAACACCAGAGAACAGCTCAAACGAGAGAAGTACCTGACCCAAGTCATCCTTCATGAGGTTAACCTGAACCTGATGTCCAAACGCTTGAAACCGGCTGTAGAAGACATGACAAGTCACATGGCAAGAAACAAAGATTGTGAACTCGAACTCTCAGAATACTGACAGAAACACCCTGCAGGGGACACTTTGGTTCACTTTGGTTCACTTTGGTTCACTTTGGTTTACTGGGTTTTTGTTGCTTTTGTTCCGACAATCCTTAGCGTCCTGTGAAAGATTAATGATCGAAAGCTGTACCTGGATGTTTCGTGCTCTCTGAAGGAAAATGCATTTGTCTGAAAAACTTAAAGGCAAAATGAAATGAGGAAATCATTTCTTCCTCCACCTCTAACCACTATATTTGTCGGTCATGATGGTTATTTTTGAGCCAGTATGTAAGGGGAATGTTGTGAAATAACTGATAACAAAGAGGTTAGTGTCAAACCATTTTCCTCAGCTGAATTGTTAGCATCTTGTGCCTTTAACTATTTGACTGGTAGTTTTTGATTCTTTTGAGTCCCAGTAGTTTTATGCTACATTTTAAGCTTTATCAAAGTACATGTTAACATAGAAGGGTTACACATGCTTTGCTCAAACACCTTCATATAATATCAGTATTGGATTAAAAACTGCATGCAGCAACATTTGAGCTGACCATAATTTGTTGTTTGTTTGTTTCTTTTCTTGTCATTTTTGTACTTGATTTAAAGGCCAAGGTGATCTGTGAAACATAATTGTATGTTACAAACATAAAACTACCAAAGTGTTTATATTTACAAAATTTAATTTCTTAGGCTGGTTTGATCTGGCCAGAGGTTTTTTTGTTTTGTTTATTTTTTTAAACAAGCTTCTGCTTTGATTGCTGACAATTGTCAATTTGTAAATGTACATCAACGGTCTATGCATCCTGTCAAATGGGGTCAATTTTTTGTAAACCTTTGACTGTTGTGCTAATAATCTCTCTTTCTGTTGCTATATTTATGAATATTGCACATTTTCTACTCCTTAAAGTTACTTTGCTAACCATTAACTGTGTGTTACATTCTCGAATAAGAAATAATGCACTTACTCTTTAGTTGTGCAGTTGTGTATAAGCCAAGGTTTTATTATTACCTGTATTAATCAGTGGTACTACATTCATGATATATGCAAACAGTATCGGTTCAGTAAGATTTTATATATTTTTGTGTTGTCACTCATTTGTGTTGCTGTTATTAAACTGTTTTTTTTTTATTATTATTATTGTTATTATTTAACAAGAAACAAACACTTATTTTATTCCATTAAACCTGTGGGATCCTTTTACTCTGTGCTTTGCGTGCATCTTCTGGACGCAAAAATTATATTTTGAACTTGTCTCAAAATACTTTTATATTGTTATCATAACTAATGTCTGATTTGTTTTTGTCTTTTTGAACTTATTTTAAACAGTTTTGTTAAATTTGATCATTATTATGGGGGTAGCAACATTAATTTTGTTTTCTTTATGTAAGTTTTTTTTTTTTAAGTTTAATAACTTCAAGATTATTTTATTTATTTATTTTTGTAGCATACACGCTTCTAATTTAATAGTTACACTGCCATAAGAGGAGGTTGAGTCAGATAAAGTCCAAGTTATTAAAGTTTTTAAAGTTTTAGTGGGAAATGGCAACTTGACGGTCCCTAAAACATAGACATAAATACAGTGTTAGACAGTGTTACGCTGACTTTAGTTCTCCAGTTTAGATACCCATCTTCGGTGCATTCAGCTTGAGGACAAGATTAAATGCAACACCCTTTTCTCACATCGCCGTCGATGGAGTTCCAGTTTGTGTTTGACGACCGAGGTCCGCCAAATTATGAAATCCAGTTTTTCTTTCTAACTTTCGACAGGCTGGAAATTTTTACTTCAGCTCTTGGTAATGAATTTTGAAGATAATTCGGTCCATTTCCGAATTCAGGCAGAATTATTACTGCCTGAGTAAAATTATTTGACGGAATTTTAGTCAGGCAGCTTTTTGGACGGCCTGAGTAGGAGCGGTCCTAATCTCACATGTACCACTGTGTGCATGCCTGAGGTGAAACAGTTTCAGAAAGGGGGGGAAAAAAACACATTTTATGATATTTACTGCTGTTGGTCTAAAAGTATTTTTACATTATGAGCTCCCAGATTACGTGTGTCGGGTGGGTGAAGCGTGGCGTTGCCAAGGAAACCCCTGACAAGGTAGGGAACATAAACACACCGATGAAAACTGTCAACACGGCAGTTTAAAGCCTTCGTTATCATGGTTTAGGTGCTTTTACTAACATTTTAAAACTTCAGTCTGTCTAAAATAAATGTATGGACTAACAGTTGGCATACTTCCTCCTCCAACAAGACTTCAACAAATGTCACATATAAGAATCACTTGAAATTAAATGAAATTATTAGTCACGCGTGTGCGAAAAGGCTTCTGTCTTATTTTCTGTCAGGTCGAGCTGAGTCAAGAGGAGCTTCAACGCATCATTACGGAAGCTAGAGAAGATCTGGGGTAATCACTGCAAATGCAAACACTGATTTGACTTTAGTGGCAAGCGACAAAATGCCCTTTTTGTCATTGAACCCAGGGACGCAGCAGGGGAAGATGACGATGAGGAGGAAGATGAAGGTATTCCACGCGATGACGAGCCATCTGGAGAAACAGTAGATGATGACGATGACGATGATGACCTGGGTCTGAAGACTGGGAATGATGAAGAGGAGGAAGACGATGAACTGGCGGAATATGGGCTGGACAAGTATGATGAAGAGGATGCAGGTGAAGGGCAGGGTGTTTGTGTTTTTGTTTGTTCCTCCTCTTCTACGCAGCAGTTAAAATCATTTGCAAAAACATATACACAGGCTTTTTGCTGCTACGGGTTGTGTTTCAAAAGCATCATATTTGAGAGACAAGAACAAAGTGGCCTTGAATTGTGAAGTGGAAGGAAAATGTTTTCAAAAAAGCCTGACCTGCATCCACACCCCCCCCCCCCCCCCCACATTTACTCTGATGACATCTCTCACTAAAACCCAGTCTGGAGTACAAAATAATACTGCATGTCGTCTAAGCAGAAAGTAGTATTCATTGAAATATTGCGGCGATAGCATCATGGTGGTAGAGGAAGCAGAATAATAGAGTAGAAAATTGGTCCTTTTATCATTACTAATAAAATTGGTTATAGTAAAAAGTATAAAATAAACCTTACAGTAGTGTCAAAAACATAATCTAAGAAAAGTATACAGCTAAAAATGAATGCAAGCAGATTCTGCAAAATCTACATACGGACAGGCAATTGCTAATATAGCAATTCTATGTATTTTTTGTATTATTTCCCTTCCCCTTCACATCTGTGCCATTTTGTACCAATAAAATACCGTTGCTGTTTTTGTTTATAACTTTACCAAATGTAGATAAAGTCTGATATTTAATACATTTCACTGAATCCAATTCAGCTGCTGCGAACCTTGGTGACAGTCTGGCTGGGCTCACAGTGTTCAGCTCTAATGACGAGGATCCCTACATCACCCTCAAGGACACAGTGAGTATCTGTTCAGATCGGGTCTGTCGGGTCTTATTTGTCCCAATTAAAGTCCCACACGGGTGGTTCTGTTTGCTCACCCCCGTCTAGGACCAGTACGAGCGAGAAGACTTCCAAATCAAACCCACCGATAACCTCATCCTGGCTGGCAAAACGGAGAAGGACTGCTGCAACTTAGAGATCTATAGTAAACATACCATTTTTATTATGATGAGTGTGCTTGATGATTGGAAAACTGGAACAATTTATTATTCCACGATCGGAAAAATAGTAGTGTGGAAAAACAGTGTTTCTGCTGTGCTTCTTTGACTAAAAACAAAAGTCTAAATTTCTAAAGCATCCACTTATTTGATAAAAACTGAATCAGAATTACACGTCTATGGAAACGTGTAAGAACCCCGATTCAGTATTTCATAGTTGAAGTTGAGTGCGTTCTTTTTTAGGACTGAGCATTTATAAATGTGTTGTGCAACTTCCCAGTTTATAACTCAGAGGAGGAATCTATGTACGTCCATCACGACATCCTGCTGCCAGCCTATCCGTTGTGTGTGGAATGGCTGGACTTCGATCCCAACCCACAAGAGGGTCGAGGTAACGAAGCCTTCAGTCCAGAATAAGAAGAAAATACAACCTCCAGTTATTTGATAAGTCATGTTTCAAGCTTTAATGAAAAAAGAAATCAAAATAATGTTCCTTGTGCATCCACTCTGCAGCTAACTACGTCGCCGTGGGCAACATGACTCCACAGATAGACGTGTGGGATCTGGATGTGGTGGACTGTTTGGAGCCGGTCTTCTCCCTCGGGAGCAAAAAGGCCTCCAAGAAGAAAAAGAAAAGCAAAAAGGTGCAAAAATCCTATTAATGTTTCATAACCTGCAGAGGAGGATTTATTTAATGTTGGCCTGATTATTTTATTACTGTCATTTTGGCATAATAACTTATTAAAAGCTTGTTTTGGTGGTAAATTTTTGGACGTATCGCTGCGTGTTGTGTTGCAGGGTGCAGCAGCAGAGCCTGTGGAGGGACACACAGATGCAGTGTTGGATTTATCCTGGAACAAGCTGGTCAGGTCAGTGATTTTTACTACAATCTCAGATCTGGAAAAGTCTTAAAACATTCATCAGATCTGGCTAAGCATGAAAGTTGACAACAATAGCCGTATTTTCAGACTGCTGCTTAAATCATCCGTCATTTGTCCGTCTGCAGTAGTCAGCCTTGATATGATTTACATGTTTTATTTCCAACATTTGCTCATTTTAAGGAATGTGCTGGCCAGTGGATCTGCAGACGACACGGTCGTCCTGTGGGATCTGTCTCAAGGCAAGCCGGCCACAACTCTGCGGAAGCATACAGACAAGGTACCCTGCGATGCTGAAATGTTCAGGATTTGCTTTCTCAAGAGTGGGCAGCCTTTAGCCACTGTTAAACAACCGACTTCTTATGTTCCAGGTCCAGACATTGAGATTTCATCCCTTCGAGGCACAGACCTTGATATCTGGATCGTATGACAAGTAAGCGTGATCTTCACTGCGTCTTTGCCGACAGATCTTTGTCACGGTTTCGCATTAACGTCGGGGTTTCCTCTTTAGGACAGCCGTCCTTTATGACTGCCGGAACCCAGACAGCAGCTTCAGAACCTGGAGGTTTAGTGGGCAAGTGGAGCGGCTGGTCTGGAACCACTTTTCACCCTTCAACTTCCTGGTGAATACTCAGAACTTCCAAGCATACTCTTTTACAATAACTTGCTGCAGTATTTGTTGGTATTTATCTATGTGTGTGTGTGTGTGTGTTTTTAAGGCCAGCACAGAAGACGGGTTCGTCTACTGTCTAGATGCCCGCACTGACAAACCGTTGTTCACACTAAAGGCACACGATGAAGAAGTGTCAGGTTTGTCAGATGCTGACGGAAAACTTTTTCGTCTTGTCGGTCCGTGTCGTTTATGGGGGAATAAGATGACATTTTTCTTGAACTTTTGCAGGTTTAGACCTCAGCAGCCAGATCAAAGGATGCCTCGTCACCTCATCTGCTGACAAACACGTAAAGATTTGGGACATTTTAAGCAACAAGCCCAGCCTGGTGCACTCTCGAGACATGAAAATGGTGAGAATTATTTTACTATTTTACAGACGAGGGTTGAATAATTTTAGAAAAAGCTGTCGCTGCGGAATGTCTTTTAAGTTTTTGGGTGGTGAATTGAAATGTATTTGGTGGTGTGAACAGGGGGTGCTGTTCTGTGCTTCGTGTTGCCCTGATCTCCCCTTCGTCTACGCCTTTGGGGGACAGAAAGACGGCTTGCGGATTTGGGACATAAGTGACGTTGCTGCAGGTACGTCTAATCCCTCTGAGTTTTTCTTTTCCTATAACTTTCTCACTCTCTTCATACAGCTGCCTCTTTTGCTGTTTGCTTGTAGTGAGCGAGGTGTTCGGCAGCCGAGAGCGCATGACGGTGAACCCGGGAAGCCAGACTTCTGCGTCTGCAGCCACAGCAGACATGGAAGTCTCCTAGTGACCTTCTGGATCGTCTGTTTTCCTGTTGTGCCTTGCTGTGAGAAGGGCAGAATTAGATAAATCTGAACTCACAGCGTTTAATAAGGACTGATCAACATGTATCTAAAAAGACTGGAACACAAACATGTTAATAAAATGGAAATCACAATAATTAGATGACATTATCTGATGGAGGCAGAAATGCTATTATTTGTAACTGCGCTGATACACATTGTTCACATTTTCTCAGATCTTTGCCCCCGTGCCTCTCTCTGTGCATCACAAGTACAAATCGCTATTAAGAGTAGTGGTAGTGATTTAACGTTCACACAAAATAAGTCAATTAAAGTGTTTTATAATAATTACAAATGTAAAGTCACCAGATATGTTGCTGTTGATTCTGTTTTTACTTTTTTTATGTGGATCCTAATATTACCATTGGTTTTTGTTTGACGTTCAGTTGTAAAACAGAACATTTTGTTTAAAGTAGATCAAATGTGCCATAGATTGTTTAGAGATATTTTGCTGAGGTTTTGGTTCCTGTTCATAGACAACATTAGCACCATTTAAATCTGTTTAAAGCAATTAAAAACTGTTCATGAGTTGAAATGAATCGAAGTGAGTTTTGAATAAATTTTGTTGCAATATAGTGGAAGAATACAATCATTTCCGCCGAAGTATCATAAGCTGCTGGGGAAAGTAACGTCTTTACCTTTTAAGATTTTTAACTTAAAAATAAAGTCGTTATTTATTCAGGTAGTTAGTTAGTAGTACATAGGAACCTTTGATCGGATTGCTTCGTCGGAACCATTATTTTGACGCACACTCCACGATAACCGGGCATGGCGTCGGGTCACTTGTGCAAGCTGCACAGCTCAGCATCTCGGCTTTTACACGGTGCCACGCTGCGAAATGTGCAAAGTAAGTATTGTTTTCACTCAGAGCGAACCCAGAACAGTTTTAAAATAGTTGAGCTTCCTATTTAAAGCGCCTTGAACACTGACGGTAGCTGCTAAGGCTAACAGTGGGGCTAACCTTGACGTCTGTCCAGAAATATAACACAGTTATCCTCTCAATATAGCTGTGTATCTTATTTGCTTTAGGAAATGGATAAGGTGCCCCTGTAGTCAGTTCATAGTAGTTTTTGTGACACCTTCACTGGACCGTGATGTTGTCTTGATGACGAGTTGTATCCCTGTTTTTGTCCCTTTGCAGCGTGTTTGGTGCCACTTCGACAGAAGTCCGGGGTTAACCCTTCATTAATTCAAGGCCATAACTGGTGTGTTACTTTGAATGTGTCTCTCCATCTCAATACACTCTGGGCGGTGGTGGCCTAAAGCTTTGAGAATGGCACGATCCCCCCACAAAGCTTATGGTTTTGTTGAGTCTCTGTTGATATTCACAATATTAATTGTGAATATCAAAAGTTTTGCATAAATCTTATGCATGTATTAGTGAAAAAAAACATTATTTTGATCTGTCTCAAAACATTTCACTGTGATTTGTAGATCTAAATGTTTAAATTTATTATCCGTAAGAATTATTAGTTGTTATTGGAACATTTAACAGATGACAGATCATTGCAGAAAAAATGGATCAACTCTAAAATCTTTTGATCCTCTCAGATGTGCATTATTGTAGAAAAAAAAACTTATTCAAAATTTTAATTTGGTTGCATGAAGTAAAACCAAACACTCCAAATTGTTGAGCTACATCTTGGACATTAACTTCTTCATTTCTATCATTTAGTGAGGTGGAAATAGGAGTTACATCTGATGGGAAAACCATAGTCTGCTACCATCCTGCTGTTGACGTTCCATATGAGCTCACTCAGGTAAGCTCACCTGCTCTGCGCTCAGGCCAAGCCGTTTGCCTGATTGTCTTGTGAAACCACACAGAGAAGTGAAACATTATTTTTTGACTATTTAAACTCATGAAGTTGTTCTTGAACTGCAATGTCACGCTACATGTATCATAGGATAAGCAATATGAGTGTGCACATAAAAAAGACCTAATGTGTGTATACCCCTGCAGCCCATAGAGCGACCAGACCCTTTGACCAACCCAGCAGAAACCCACGATCAAATTTTGAAAGCCCACCTCAGCAAAGAGGTGCTGGATGGCAAAAAGGGGCCGACTATAGAGGAGCTGAGCAAGATGTTCTTCACCACCAAACACCGCTTTTATCCTAAAGGACAGTAAGTATACATTTCCAACAACTTTTAAAGAAGTGGCGTCTTACACACCTTGGCATTTTTACATTTCAACCAAACTTCACTGTGGTCTATTGGGATTTTATGAGAGAAGCAAACAAGGAGGGGTGCCTCAATGTGAGTTGCAACAAAAATGATGGATGGTTTTTATAATGCTTTACGGAAGAAATCTGGTGTTATTTTGACCATGAGACACAGTGGCGGCATTGTGCTTTTTGGGGTTACATTTCGACAGGAGAGACAGGAAAGCTGTCCTGAGATTTTGACTCTCTTGATGTGGGTAAAAAAAAAAAAAAAAAAAATAAAAGTTCTTCCCCACTGTGAAAGATTTGCAGCTAAAGTTAGCTCAACAAACTCAAGAGGGCTTAATACACACACACATCACATTTCTAAAAACCTAAATATATTTTTTTCCTCTTCCCAGTTTAATTACTTTGTATTGAACTATTGCTTAAAATGCCACTGAAGACAAGCGTGAAAATGCTTTTTGCTCTTTGTAGTTTGTGTAAGATAAAACTAAAACTGGTGTTGCACAATTTCTTCTACTTTTCTGACATTAACAATATTGCTCTATGTATTTGTATGTCTACTGTATAGACCAGGCCTATCTTGTTTTTATTTCTTCACTATCTGAGATTCAGATTGTTGTTTGCAAATATCAAGCAATCTTTTTCACTGTCCACAGGTACGTCTCGAGGCGCATCAATAAAAACCCCCCTAAGGACAGATAATCAACGTGCATAAACTGATGTTTGACTTGTAATAACATTGTTTAATAAACTGGTGAATATTCAGTCTGTTGTTCTTTACCTGTCCTCCCGTTATATGTAATGGCTTGTGCATATCAGTTTATAGATCTAAGAAGATTTATTGTTTTTTTTTTGCTAAATATTTTTATTCAACCTTTGTCGGCATATTCCTCACTGCTGATTAGATGAACATGGATATTTGCGTAGCCATGTTTTATAGCAGTTCATTTTTAAGTATTGCTTTGAACATAAGAACTTGAGTTCTTAATTGCTGCAAGAAGCTATTTTCGTGTTGCTGGTTATCTAAATGGCATGTTCTTTTGTCTTTCCCACAGTGAGAAATGTTACCATATTTATATTACAAACTAAAGTTTATAGACACTTAAAACTGTAAAAAAGTAAAACAAAATCAACAATATCGTAATGCAGGATTGTTTTCACTATGATATTTGTGCTAAATTCAAAACAATTGTTTAAAATTTGATGAGACTAAACTTTTTTTTTCTTCAGTTTTGTGTATTAAGGTTGAAAATCTAAACATGTTTAAAACAAACACTTACCTCAATTTATAGTTAGCATTTAACATTTTTATCTGTATATATTGTGCTATTATAAAAAAATAAATAAATAGCCTTCATGGAATGGCAAGAAAGAACTGTTTACAGTTTGCAACACGTTGATGAAGAAGTTGTTGTGGTGAGATGAGACCAAAAATGTTACTATTGAACCTAAATGCAAAGACAAAGGACTTAACACTGCCGAGATGCACCTATTCTCACTGAGAAACACGATAGAGAAGCCACCATACTGCTGTTGGAATGGGTTTCTTTCTTGTAGGTTCTGGGAAGCTGTTCAGAAATAATGGAAAGATGGATGATACTTTAGTCTTTGTCCTGACAAAATCTGTACTCTTAAAAGAAGTAATTAAACCTTTAGTACCTGTCAAGGTAAAAAAAAAAAAAAAAAGTGCTTCAAAACAAATTTAAATGAAAAGAATGAGGGAGTTTGAAAGCCTTGGGGGCAGTAAAGACAAAAGAGAAAGAAAACCTGCTGGAGGATAAAAAAGACCTGAAACTGGGACAGAGAAAATTGCTAAAAACCCGGGCGATGAGCCATTCATTTGATTTAAACATGAGCTCTGGATGGCTGAATCTGGGAGCCACTGCACATGTGTTGGAATGGCCCAGTCAAAGTTCTCTTCAGGAGATAAGAATATGCATTCACTTGAGTTTATCGGATCAAAAGAACCTTTTGGAAAATAACCTTTAACCAGGTACTTTCATTAACTGATATATTCTGAACTCAAATGTGTTTTCATAGCTCTTAGTGGAAAATCCTAAATAGAGAATAAAAACGGCTGGAAAGCATCAGTCTGCGTGTAATTAGTCTATATAAAGTGCTTCACATAGTGAAATAGTCACTGACATAAAATAGCTTTTAAATAATACTCTTATTTTAATTAATCTATGTGAACTTTCGAATGTGTCGCTGCTGGATCCACACGTCGTTAGGTCATCATCTGAATGTACCGGAGGAGTGAGTTATCAGTCCCCGCCCCGGCACTTCGCTCAATCCAACCTGAAGACAGGGCGAGTCAGCGGCTACAAATATAACTGCTAACACAAGATGGCCGGTTTGCCTCGTAGGATTATAAAGGTACACCTGACAACGAATAGTGTGCGTGCACGCGTGTTAGACACCGTGAGAGTTTTCTAGGAGTCGCTCGGTTGTTATTCGGGGAATAAATTAACACTATGTCGCTTGTAGCCTCTCGTTAGCATAGTTAGCCTCTGCCTTGCTAGCTGTGGAGCTAGCTCGCCTCACTGCAACTGTTTTGTTTGCCACTTCCGTCTACTCCATTGTCGCCTGCTTGTGCTTAAACTCGGAGGAATTTTATTTGTTGTTCATTTCCTTTCTGATTAATCCCACTAACGGGCCAGTTGTTGTAATTCGTCCCAGTGGTCATATGAATGAATTCGCTGTTCACGCTAGGCTAGCTGTTGTAGCCGATCTGGTTCCTACACATGCCTGGCGGTTTCTGTGAAACTCTGCCCTTGTGCGGTCCCGAAGTGTTGAAATTGCCTTAATTTGAGAAAATGTTATGGCGTTGCTTCTGTGTCACTGGACGAACCAAAATAAAATGGTGTATTGTGAGTCCAGTTGCTCTTCGGTTTCCTCCCTTCGCCGCACCGCAGCCTCTTTTTGGGCCTGGCCCAGTGTTTTGCCGAAAAAAACACCCCTGTCTTTTAAGACACCCCCCCCCCCTCCTCCCTCACAGGAAGCGCATTTCAGTGTTCATTATACGCATTAAAAAAATAAAATGAACGAAAGTTGGCAATTCTCACACCTGTCTTTAGTAAGCTCCTTAAATTTATTTAACAGCCAACCTAATTAATATCCACTTCCTTTAAGAAAGTGTTTCAGTCAGCAAGGGTGCTTTTCTCGGCTCAACACCGGCAGTGAGCGCGATCAGCTTTTTCCGCCACGCCGAGCCTCAGGTTTAGCAGGTTTTCTCTGCCTGCTCCGTCAAGTTGACAAAGTGAAACCACTTCCAGGTTTCTGTTTTGTCGTTCCGCATTTATTTTTTCCACCTTTACAACAGAGGCGTTTGTTTGAGTCAGATATAATCTGTTTCCTCCCATCTGATGGTACTTAAGTCTGCACCTGCTTGGTCAGTCATAAAACTCTTTCCTTTTTTTCTTTTTTTTTCTTTTTTCTTTTCTTGGTTTCTGAAATCATTCAAATTGAATTTTGTGTATCTAGAGTGCATTATGAAAAAGGGTGCTTATTTATCAAATCTTTGTTAACCAAATATAAGACCTAAAAAATAATTTCTATGTATTTTTTAGAACACGTCCTATTGCTTAGTGGAACGGTGTTTGCACATTATTTTCCATTCTACACCCACTGTTTCTGTGGTTTAACAGCAGCAGCGTCTAATATTAATTTCCGAGTGATTTAATGAGTCTTTGTCTGCCCTTAACGTCACAGTTCTGGTCAAAGCCAAACGCTGCTGTGGGCGCTTTTTGATTTGCAGCCAATACAGATTAAGCAAGAGAGCTGAGTGACAGAAAATGGAGACGGATGGACGCAAGAATTTAAGCTCTAAGACAAATTAGTAAAATTAGCTATCAGTTAGTGATTAGTCATGTTGTTTCCACGCTGAACGTCTGGAATGTAGTCTTTCCCGTATGCGGTTAAAGGCAGACACTGTCATCTGTCGCCTCCTTGAAAGAAGGCGACATGTTTATTGCATGTTTATTTCAATCAAAGTCAACAAGCATGCATGTCGTCTTCCCGATCACACGCAGGAGACACAGCGGTTGATGGCAGAGCCCGTCCCGGGGATCACAGCTACGCCCGACGAGGGGAACGCACGCTACTTCCATGTGGTCATCGCAGGGCCTCAGGACTCGCCGTTCGAGGGAGGCACGTTTAAACTTGAACTATTTCTTCCAGAAGAGTATCCCATGGCAGCTCCCAAAGTGCGATTCATGACCAAAATCTATCACCCCAACGTCGACAAACTGGGAAGAATATGTTTAGACATTTTGAAAGGTGAGAAAGTCTCTTATTTCCTTTTCCTTCAAATTAGCCCAAGGTGTTTAATAATAATAATAAAAAAAAACGTTTCACTGCAATCTTGAGTTTACATTTTCAACTTTAAAATGTTTTTCATTTCGCTTTTTCTTACAAAAATAAACTAATTTGTACCTGCCAATCTGAAGTTATTGGTTTTGATTAAAAAAAAATATGCTTTGCTTTTTTTAATTACAGGCTATTTTGTGTTGAGTTGTGTGAAAGAAGACTGACTTTATGTGTGTTTGAACTTTTAAGATTAATGTCGACATTTACACATAAAACAAAACCTTTAATTTAACCAACAAATAATCCAGTTTAATTGGGAAGTGAAACTTTTTTTTTTCTATTAAGTTTCTATGCGTAAAAGTAAAATCAAATTTAAAAGCTGAAAGAGAAACATCCGTTTATTTAAAACAGCATGGAGAGGTGTAAAATACTTATCACAACCTTTCACTATGCACACCTGATGAGCGTTTACATTTTTGGAAACGGGACTTAAAATGTACTTCAATAGGATTTTATGAAGTTTACGGAATTTGATACATGGGTTAAAAAATTGTTCGAATTGGTCTTGCACATAGAACTTAAGTAAAAGACATTGCGTATTGTTGCTGTATCTGTTTTGCATCGAAATGCATCATTTTGACTCATTTCTTCTCCCTGCTACTGGAATAATTTTGCTCAGCTTCTGCTCTCCAGTGGATCCGTATTGTTGTTGTTTGTAATCGCCCGGATTCTGTCTGCCGTTTCTTTGTTTTGCATATTTTGCATCACTATCAATAGTTCTCTCTTTTACATCTTTTCCACGCTTCCAACAGACAAGTGGTCTCCAGCCCTGCAGATCCGCACAGTGTTGCTATCTATCCAGGCATTATTAAGCGCTCCCAACCCAGACGACCCCCTGGCAAACGACGTCGCAGAGCAGTGGAAGAAAAATGAAAGCCATGCCATCGAGACAGGTCGGTGTAAGATTTATCTGTTTTGATTCGATTTGATGTGAAAACAAGGGGATGAGAGCAGCCAAACCGCATTGCAGCTCCTTCAGGTTGTCGCCGGTTTGCAGTTGGAGAAATACTTTGACAGATGGCTGGAAATATTAGCTGAATTCCAGATCTTTGAAATTCCACCCACATCCGAAGCTCGGCGATAGTTTTACAGGCTGCAGAAGAATCACCAACCAGTGCTAACTCTGCCTGCAGCTTTGTAGGAGGGACAGCATTAACATAATCAGACGGAAAATACAGACAACAGATGGAGAGGTGAAAGAAATTCCTGAGTCCTCCAGGGCGTACCTGCCTTTCTCCCACTAACACTGGAGCTAGGCTAACCTTGTTAGGATAAGCGAGTGTAGATGATGGATGGATGTTGTGAGTTGTTTGGAGGCAGAAAATACAAATAGCCTGCAGCCACTTGACTGTGGCTTGGACTAACAAGTCTGGATCCATCAGACTTTTTATTTCTAAGAATAAAAATGTGCCGCACGTTTTATAGAGGCAGCCATTTTAAATGCAACATAAAATGATAAGGACTCATACCATAATTCATTAGTTGTTTATTGTTATTTTTTAATTAAACCTTAAAGTGGATCATTGTACATGGAGTTCAATGATGTGCTTATTGATCAAAACGTGGGAGTCTTTTGGTGTCAAAGTCTCAGAAAAAGCAAGATTGCTTGTGTTTTTTTTTTTTTATTGTTACTGCAAAGCAAAAATTAAAGCTGAAAAAACACAGCTCTCTAAAATATGAATATAAAATGTAAATATTATGAGATTAAGCTAAAAAAATGGATATAAATAGCTCTCAGTGCAGTCATGAGAGCTATTGAAGGAAACTGAACATGAAACGGCTTGTATTTATTCACTTTATGTGCTATTTTATAGGGGTTTTTCTACAATATGACACATTCCTGTATTTTCAGAACAGGTTTTTGACAATCGTCAAAATGTTTCGGTGTCATTTAGATGATTTTCTTGACCGCATGTTACCACTGCGACGTGCTAATCAGTCAGATGAAAGTTAAACAGCTGGAAACATGCCAGAGAGACAACTTGTCTAACCTCATTATAGATTGAGGATTTTATTTTAAGAAACTCCTGTTGGCAGAGTCCTAGAAAGTGATTAGACAACTTCTGTCTGGGAAATCTTAAAAAAAATATTGCCAATCTATTACAGTTTCAAAAAATTCTAGTTACATTGGACTGCAAAAAACCTGACTACGTGTGTACTAGGCATTTATGCTCTTTATGTTTATGATCTATTTGGTCACATTTGTTTTAAATCAGCATGAAAAGGTTTGAGAAGTGAGACCATTAAGCAACTATCGTCTTACATAGATGTTTACAGGAAAACTGTTGAAACAAAAACCGGAAAGTCGTGATCAGCGCATCTGTATTTTATAATAAAACCTTAACACAGCATTTTATGCACGAATGTATCCGGAAAATGCTCAATTTGCTTGCTCTTAACTTCTTTTTGTCATTTATTATAGTTTATTACCAAAACTCTGCTCCGTCATCAGTTTCGCGTCCTTAAAAATGTCAGCGAACCACATCTGCGCCGTTAAATCTTACGATCTTATCTCGGAGGTTACTTTTACGAGCTCCCGCAGAGGAGCTACCGAAGGCCTCGCTGAGCTGAACAGCACGAGCGCAGATTAACTTCGCTCCGTTTCGGTGCGCAGTAAAACTGCTGCCCGTTCAAGATTAAATAGATGTTTATTCTCTCAGAAGAGCTTCACTTTATATTTAATTTGAAGTCAGAGTGTTGCAGTCCAGTCCCTGCTGGATCGCAGACAAAACAACTTTACAGTCTCAAGTCTTTCTATGAACAGTCCTCGTTATTCTGAAGCACTTCTAGATGATCCAGATCGGCTCAAAAGTCGTTTCACCACATTGCTCGACATCACAAGCTTCCTGTTTCTCTCCCTTCCCTCCTCTCCCCTCCTGCAGCCCGAACATGGACCAGGCTCTACGCGAGCAACACTGAAGTATAGAGGAACCGAGAAGAGGCGTCTGAATGTGATCCACAAAATGTACTCCTATACTGTCAACCTTTGAATTTAACGGACACATAGAAAAAAAAAAACAAACAAAAAAAAAAAAAACAAGAAATAAGTCCAAATATATTTGAAAGAAATGATGAGAATTACTGCTGCAGACCCCTGGGTGACTTATTTTCCTCTCTTAAGACGCGTTAAGTGTGTGTTAGCCTTTTAATTTGTTTTTTTTTTCTGTGTTGCTATTTAAATGCATGGACAACCATCAACACCCTCCCCATGTCTTAAAGTACATGCGACATGTTGTCCTGAGCTAGTCACAGACTGGTACGTTTGCAAAATATTCATTCATTAAAGTTTTTTTCTTTTAACAAACCCATCATTTGTCAACACATCTTTATGCCTTTTTTTTTTTTTTTTTTTTTTTTTTTTTTTGTTCAAGCAGCAGATGGAAAGTATTTGTTTTCCCTCCAAGAGCAGTGAAATGAGGGATTATGAATTTTATGTCCTGAAAAGCAAGAGGTTTTTGAGGTTAAAAAAAGATTTTAGTAAAAGTTGGTGAAACTAAAGAAATTGACACAAAAAAATTAGTGATCAAAATTCCTGCAGTAAATTGTTCTCTCGCATTCTTTCAGCTAAGTGGGAGAAAACATCCTGCAATTCAGAATAGTTCACGTTATGATTTGCTAAATTTGTTTTATTCCGGAACATAAAACCTCATCTGCATGCTCATTTGATCATTTTTATCTCCATGCAATTTCAAGGTTCTGTGATCAAACCAGGTATTTGAACATCTGCAAAAGCTGGATAATGAAAGGAAGTCGATACAGAACCTGAGGCAACATTTTTTTTTTTCGTTTTTGTGTCAGAAATATTTTTGGGCCCTTCGGGGAGGGTGAGCAAAGTACATCAACACACTTAAAGTCATTTCCCAACACGTCTAGAATGATCTCAGTCGGTAAATAAAGAAGGTTTAGAAGTGTTGAAAATGACTTTTGCTTTAGCTGCCTGTCCGTCTTTGATTTTAAGAACAATAAATAAAAGCATTCGTCAGACCCAAAGCTGATCAGAGCAACATGAACTGGTTCATATGGGTGTTCATTTTCTGTCTTGTGAGTCAGTCACGCTTATGTTCGAACTGTCTGTAATAATGTAATGATTATGCAAGTGCATTTACTGGACTCCAGAGGGGGGAATAAGGTCAGCTTGGTGGCAGAAAGAAAGGCGATGTTACAAAATGAAGCATTTCCTCAATTCCGACAGGATTTTGTGTTGGGAGGAAGAAAGCGGTCAGCATCTAGTGTGGGAGGCTGAATGATGATTTCTGTGGTCAGATTGTGTCTCAACAGACTTATTGCCTCAGTAACTGGGTTAGGACTTAACATGTTGTAAAATACATTTTTGTTGGGGTTGGGAGGAGGGTTATTGTCCTCTAGTTGTTGCTTAGATTTGTCATCCAGTTACTAACTGCTATGTTTTCTCTAGCTTAAACCCTAAAGGATGGCCATAAATCTTTAATTTATTGTTTTCCAATAGGAGTTTATGGCAGGAAGTGGTTGGAGCAGCTAGATGGAAATAATTTGAGATCAAACGGATAAACCAGCTCCCCATGTGTACTGGAAAAAAAAAATAAAAGAAGAAGAAGCAATTCTGTCGATGATTTGAGTACATTTGCTTACATGGCTCTTCAAACATGCTGTAAATAAACTGAGTTGAGTAAGTAAGAGGAGTCTCCTCTTTTTTTTATTTTTTATTTTGAAGGTGTGCAGCGTGAATCATTAGATCACACTTAAAAGATTCGTGATCGGAAAAGCCCACAAAGAGTTGCACCTGAAATTATTCACCCTCATCGCAAATTTTGCAAAACTCAAGTCGTTTTCTGTAAAACATAATTACTAATCTTATCAAACCTTAATGAACTTTGTAGGCAAAAATTCCACAGGCGTGATACGAGAGGCAAGTTTCTGGCTATGAATCATGTCTGCAGCGGGTCAGAACAAATGCTCGTCGTAAATATGCTGAGTAATGTTCAGACTGGAGTGGTTGTCACAAGTTTCATGTTTTGTTGAATCAAGAGAAACTCCTAAATCGTTCTGGTTTAACTTGTTAATGGTGTTTGACCTCATTTCTGCTGGAGTCGCTGACCAATTGTGTCCACAAGGGGGAGCCGTTAACACGTTTACGATTAGTTTCAAAGTGACCCCAGGTTTTCTGGTTCTAATGACCTTTAAACTCATTCAGCTAAACCGCATATTGTTGTGTTGATAACTGAAACACTGAAAAAACAAAATTATTCCACATTTATTTGTGAATTCATCAAAATAACGACGTATTCAAAATCAAACAAGCTTAAATCAATGTTAAATTACTCTTCAGAGTAATCCTGCCCCAGAAAATGCAGTAAAGCTAATTTCAAGAATAAAATAATTTGCTGTAGATTGGACAAATAAAACCTGTGATATGCTTATATTTTGTCATCCACAGAGATGAGTATGTTTTATTAAAATATGAGTTTACATGACGAAGTAAGGCTTAACCCTGAAGAAGAAAAAAAAAGATGCTTGTCTTTTAACATTTTTAACAAATATTTCAAAATTCTGCCCATTTGAATTCAGATTTATTTATTGTGATTCCCATAAATAAAGACCAGTGTCATCAATTACCTCACAGGTCACCTAAGACAGAATGTAATTTAATCTCATTATAATCTGCCTGTTTTGCGGCGACCCGATGTGGAACATTGGGAAGGCAGCAGACGTGTCAGGAATGAAGTCGTGGAGACGTTCAGAGCAGCATTACAGTTTCAAACAATGCTTCAAGCTGTGAACATTTAACAGAGCAGCTCGTCTTTTAAAATGGGAAACGTATGACAGCGGCGCAACAAAACGCAGCTCTGGTGGAGGAATCTGTGAACAGCACAGGTGTTGGACGTGAACTTGAAAAAGAAGTCCAGCTTGGCCACAAACCATGACGGGAATACAACAAACGAATGTATTCTGGTCAGGTAAGACCAATTTGTTTTTGTTTTTTTTTTATGTAAGTTTACTGTCCATCTTCTCTGAACTATAACCAGTGAAATATTAAGCAAATAACTGATTTGGAATATATCAAGCTCATCTTCTCAAGGTTGGTTTACAAACAGGAAAATGGATATTTGTTGTAATCCTTATGGGTTATTTCTTCCTAAGGCCACCAGGGGGCACTGCAAGCAGAAAAAAAAACTCAAATTAATCACTGCTCATCAAAAAGTATACAAACAAGGTGAGTTATTAAAATGGCCATTTATTCCTTCAGTTTCGGCTTTTACACATGAGCTGAGTAAAGTGAAGTCTTTCTATTTTTGGAGTTTAAATCTATTCCTCTGTGAAGGGTGACTTTTCTGATGACCAGTCCTCTGTTTAAAAGCAGCTCAGTGTTTTATGGTCATACTTTGGTTTATATGGCAACAATGAGTCATTGAGGCTCGATCTTTGGGTGGAAGTGCAGGAAACGATTCTCCCGTCACTATCTGCAGCAATCTGAGAAAACATTAACCAGCCTGTGAGGCCTCTGGCTCTGCAAAGGGCTTTGTTGTTGCAGCTTTGTTGTTGGGGCGGTCAGCCACAGCTAAGCAAAGTGATATTTCCTACAGTTAGTCAGTCTCTGACGCACGACGACCTTAGATATATCTGGAAAACTATAAACGGAAAACATGTAATTACTGACCACACGTACATGTTTTTGTATTACATGTACAACTGTGTCAACTGTGTTTTGATTGGTTTTCTTTTTTTTTAGTCAAAACAGAAATAGGTCAACTTCAAACGCTAGTATTTAGTTAAATTATTTTAATTCTAAGCAGAGGTTATACAATGAAGCTGATCGATTTAGAAAAGAGAATTTTCCGTTAAATCCTGCTATACCTATAAAATGCATCAAATTTAGAAATAATTTAATCGATAAAACAGATTTCCTTGTAGGTCAGGGAGATTCAAAAATATTAACAGGGAAAACATCCTAATTTAAAAAAAAAAATCATCTTTGGCCAAATACAAAGGAGGAAAAGGCTCCTCATGGATATTGTTAAGTAAGGTGGAATATCTGTGATGCTGTGGGCTTGTTCCACCTGAAAAGGTTCTGAAAACCTTTAAATTTAGAAACTTAAAATCCCGTTGAAAACTCTGGAAAGGACACAGAATTATGGACGACTTAGAACAACTTATTCAACAATTTTGACTAGATCTATTAAGGGTGGAGGGTGGGGTAGGTTGGGCAAACAATACATGATTTAGGATTTTCAGCTTTGAGGGTTTCTATCAAAATTTTACTCTAACTTTTGATACTGACATTATTAGGTTTGAAGGTTTTTTTCTGATGTCTTTATGAAGATCCAGAGTGAGGATCCTAAACACAAGCCTTCTCCTCTGACACAGCGGATCGTCTCTCTGCCGACTGCAGGTAAAAACATTCCCGTCACATTCTGCCGCCGATGAACCGTCAGGTGACGCCGGATTTACTGGCCGTACCTGATGGTTGCTGGGCAATACGAGGGAGCTTCTCTGACCAGACGATATCTGCTATCTGTTATGAAACCTAATGGTTTTATATAACCTTCACTCCCTTCTTACCCATTTATTATTTTTTTTTTATCTCCTTCATATTTCTTGCGTTTTTCATCAACACTATTTTCTTAACTTCTCGTCCTCTTCCCGGTCCCACTGCAGATAAACCAGAGGGGCACTGCAGTCCGAACCTTCTCACCTCACCTCACCCGCTCCCCTCGTTACATAACCACCCTAATTATCCTCCCATGCGTAAAACCAAAACTCAGCAAGCCAAAAGGGAATCCCTTGTGGAGGCTGCAGCAGGTACCCCGAGCTCTCAATATTTAAAGAGATTTAGGGTTACACAAGAGAGCTGCAGTGGGATATTACTGCAGGCAGTGATTTTTTTTTTTCCCAGTTAGTTTTGATCCATCCTTTCACTCTGCTGACCTGTTCCTTTCAAGTCTCCAAGTCTTTAACCTCTTGATGCTGCTGCTGCTACTGCTGTATGTTTTGTTTTGTTTTTGTGTTTTTTTTTTTTTTTTTTTGGCTTGCGCATAAAACAGCTGCAGCACGCCTTAGTGTTTGAGGCATCCTGGTAAAATGCACAAAGGCGTTTCTACGCATGTCAAAGCAGGCTTCACGCACAAACAACAAACAAACCCTGGTCCTGGCAAGTGAAAAACAAAACAAAAAACATCACTATTACTTCCT
The DNA here is from genome assembly GCA_010277015.1 of Poeciliopsis turrubarensis. Lineage (NCBI taxonomy): Eukaryota > Metazoa > Chordata > Actinopteri > Cyprinodontiformes > Poeciliidae > Poeciliopsis > Poeciliopsis turrubarensis. Next base: position 2,220,181 of record VMRN01000060.1, read on the forward strand.
GAAATATTTAGCAAGAGTATATTTAGTAAGAGTAAAACCAAACAAGTTCCACCGAGAAAAAAACAAACTGTACACATGCAACTTGGTGTTTGTCGGTGGAACGTAATAAGAGGGATTCCTCCTGAGTTTTTCATCAGTAGCAAGAACAGGCTGTCCTGAGCCATCCTTCTACTTCGCTCTCTATATATAACAACACTGCAGACAAGGACACAAGAGCAAATTTATGTGTGTGTGTGTGTGTGAGTGTGTGCCTTTAAATTCTTGCCAAAGACCCTGGATGCTGTTGGACTTTAGCAGATAATTTACACAAGTTGTCAGTACTTTGCTACTAGGATTAAATGACGGTTTGACCTTGTATGAATTTCCCCTGTTGAAACGTAAACAAACAAATCGCTGCGATGCAGAAGACGACTGATTTCAATACATTTTGCCAGGATCTAACGCTATAAATCACACAGAGTACAAAACGCGTAAAGTAGAAGGACAAAAAGATGGGTTTCGAATGCTTTTAACAAGTAAAAGCTTGGAAAGTGTGACCTCTATTTGCATTCAGCCGTTTTAATGTGGCGCAACCTACTGTTTTCAGACGCCACCTGTGTGCTTGATGCTCGGTTTATACCCAGATGTTCTGCGAAGGAGGTTTTGTTAGAGAACATTAAAGAACCGACAGCATCATGCAGACTGATGAGGAACAAATTCACAGGCGTTGAACACAACTAGTATCTGAAGTTATTTTGAACATATGATTGTATTTTAATTTTTTTTTGCCTGTAAACAAGTCGCTGTGCATGGCAGGAAATGTACAATTCCCATAACCCATTAAGAGGCACGGTGGTGGCAGAATCATGCCATGATAATGGCTGAGAAAGACTTACAACTGGGGCAAAAGTTTACTTCTTAACAAATTAATAACAAGTAAAAAAAGCCAGAATTATACATATTGTTTAGATAAAAGCATGTACATGTGACAGAATGGCCTAGTTAAAGTCCTGCCCTAAATTCAGTTAAGAATCTGTTGGTCCATCACATAAGATGCCAATATAATATAATGAAGCCTGTGGTTCAGAGTAAATTATTGTCTTGTTTTTTCATTTTGTTTCCATGTTGTTTGTCACAACTAATGGTGGATTCATGCTGTGCTGGTTTTTTTTCATGTCTTTGAAAGGGCACAACGTCAGTTTGCACCACATATTGTGGAGTAATCCAGTTGGAGCACGGGTCTTGTCACACACACACACACACAAAACAGTGCAAACACACACAGCCAGCGGTCCGGCAGTCGTCTCGTGCTGCTGTGTTTAATGTAAATAATTAACAGCCTCCATTCAGTGTCTCTGACCGGGAGCCACGATAACCACCACACGATGCGTAAACAAACCCGCCACGACTCTGTGTTGCTGCTTCCGAGGGAGTCGCGCTCACAGTGCTGATCGGCAGCCCGTCCAGCAGCGAGTCGCCATTTTGCCGATCAGTTTCCATGGAAAGTTTGAGGTTTGAACGGCATAACGACGACGGAGGCGCAAAGCTGAAGTTGTCGATTTCCAGAGCAAATTCCACCTTTTTTCTCTCTAAACCCTGATTGGATTATTAAACAAACTTTACTCTGACTGCATGTTATCAAGTGCTAATCATGCTGACGTGTCCCAGACAGGTCGACACATGACCTTTGATGCTTCACATGAAGCAATAAGTTGATGAGTTGGGGGGGGGATGCAGGATTTATTCATGTGGAAATAATCATTAAGAATGACAATTTAATCATTTTGCAATTATGCCAAGTTTAATCTATGATGCTCTTGTCTGTAATTAAGTAATTCAATCAAAAGGCTTTTGCTGGCTGCAGCCGAATTGCTTCTGGATCTTTGTCAGAGATATGGAAGGTCCAACGGGACGACGTAGAAACGTCTGAGTCGAGTTGCATCGTATTTTAACTCGCTCTCCTTCCAAGTGTTTTGAGGATAAAGTGTTGGAGTTGAAGCTATTTACCCCCTTAACAAATTGTTCTGTAAAACAATAAAAATAAACAATTGTCAAGCCTAAGTATTCCAAACCAACAAGCTGGTTTCAACAACAGATCAGTCTTAATTCAGGCACAATGGAGGGTTTCCAAGCAGCACCAAAATCAGATTTAAGTCCAGACTTTTACTAGACCATTCCGAAATGTTTTTATTTTGTGGTGAGTTGTGCCTGAGCTTGAAGTGAAGGTGGCAAAGCGGTCCCATTAATCACACCCACACCAGCATGTCCGACTGCAGGCATGAAACTCTGTTTGAAGATATTACAGATCTGGCTCCTCAGTTCACATTTCTTGGGTATCATCAAGATTGTTTTTGGTAAATGTGAGACAAGTCCTTGTGGTTTTTGTTTTATCAGAAGTGGAATTTAGTGGCTAACTATATTTTCACGTCGATACAGGAGAGTTTGGATAGATTTAACCCTTAGTGAATGATATCACAGTTTGGAAATCGCCACTTATGATTGTGTTGAGTCGTCATTTGCATGACGATCTGGAAAACAGGAAAAATGTTGATTTTTCACAGCGCCACATCTGCCTTGGTGACGCAAGACGTGAAAGAAACTACAAAATGTCTTCTGGTTGTTGTTAGGAGGATTTTGACCTCGACCATCTGAGCAAACACTCATAAATCTCCAACTTTACTGCGCTTTCAAACACAACAGTTCTTATAACAAAGAAGTACTGAGCAGAAAAACAGTTGCAATGTAGGTGTCAACAGGCACAAAGAAAATGAGTCAGGATTTCTTTTTGCAGGAAGATGATGTTACTTGAGTTGCAGGAGTAGATTCTCCTCCGGTCCTCCTCCTCCGTCATCCTCCCCTCCTCCCTCCCTTCATCTTTTTGTCTGTCTGTATTCAGGTCACTGTTTCTTGCATAACGACTCATTCATAAAACAGCACCACACCTCAGGGAAGGGACGTGGAAAAGAGACTCCAGACGTTTAGAAAATGTCTACGCAAGGAGAATTTTTTGCTGCAGCATAAACGCTCGTCCTGCCATTCCGGGAGGCAATTCATGTGCTGCAGCTGTCAAGAAACTAAAATCTAGACAGCTTAGAAGAGATGTGGCACTTTATTAAACCAAAAAAAGAAAAAGAAAGAACGAAAGAATGCTATTCCAAGAGTATCTGTTTTGGGTTGAGAAAATGTTTCATAAATACTGTTGCTGCGCCATTACTGAGCAGTTTCTGGCTTACACGTCAAAATTTATTCCAATCACCGATCACATAAAACATAACGAAAGAGACAAACTTGCTAATTCAGTCCCGCATATATTGCAATATGAATTCAGTTCGTGATAACATATTACTTATTAAAAAGTTTGCCAATTGCATCGAGTCATTGACCTCTTGTAATCCCTCCCGTTGGGCCAGTGGAGAGGTAGGAGACGCAGAACAGAAAGACAGAGCAAGCGTTACCTTCGATGGGATGGAAAGACAGAAGGCACAGAAATCCTGTGACAGCAACAGCTACGTCAATAACTCCAAAAACGAAAAACACACAGCTCAGATCGGATGCATGACATCAGGAGTCCTTTCCAAAAGAATATAAGATTATTGGCAGGAAAAGTACTGCTAATGGCTCAGTCCAGTTAGAAGACGATGCTACGCACTGAAGCACTGAACCAGGGATACTTTCAATGATGAAACCTCCATTCAAGAAAGAAAGCTAAACACAAAGGCATTACATTAGGGGTATTGTCTTTAAGTGAAAAACTACAATTATCATTCGTCTGAGGCTTTCTGTCATCAAGTGTTATATTATCTACTCTTTGATCATTAACTTAGTTACTGTTGGAGATAGGAACAGTAGATGCAGTCCATCGAACCCGGTGGTCGTGTTGTCATGACGTTACATTATTTAAATGGAGCGTTTTGCAGAAACAATATCAGCATTTGTGTCCATAGATTTAATCTAAAGACCAAAATATTTTTCTGCACAAACCCGTTCTGAGCTTTAAACCGAATATTTTGATCGATTCTGATGGATTGATTGCGGTCGAGTCGCAGACTAAAAGAAACGTGGAAGAGCCTCAATCAAGTTTTTTTCAATCTACGAAAACCAGCAGCATTAAAGGGAATAAATGAAGCTGTTTGTCTCAAAGGTTAACATGTTTACTCTCATCATTTATGTATGATATGGTATTAATATACTTTCCAATCCATATGCAGGCACACACTCTAGTAAATTTGTTGTTTTTCCTTCCTCTCTAGCATTTTTCATATCCAACCTTTAGTTGTCAGCTATAGTTGGGCGACTCTGCTGGGCACCAGAAAATGTGACCAGCAGAGTCGCCATCCTGCCTTTCGACGTTAATGTTTGATCGAGCGCAAAGCGAGTTGCCAGAGGGATTTCACGTGAACGGCGAGCTGCCGGTGCTGTTTTCCCGCCTTCGCACCTGCGAGGGCAAAACAAGGCCTGTCAGGTCACTCATTACTGCGACTAATTTTAGCTAAGAGTTTGTTGGCACATCACGACGTTCCAAAGCTTGATTCTAGGGTTTTTTTTTTCATGTGTCTGTCACCAGAAGACCTTTATTTGCACTCAACACATGCTACTTGTTTTGATTTTTTTTTTTTTTTTCCAACTATTGACTGACAAGATGTGTTCAAGGTATCCTCGCCTATTCAGTTGGAAACCTTAACTGGCTTTTTAAACTCTGTTGAGCTTTAACGCTTCAAACTGAGAGTATGAGCTCGTCGTGGAAATGCAGTTTTGCTTGACATCAGTATCCATAACTGAATGGTGGATTGAGATTAAGAGATTATGACAATGCGAAAAATGTCATTTTAGAAAAACGCCACGCAAGACGAGAAATATTTCAGAAACACTGGAGACCAAAGACGTCCCTTCAATCGTCTTTGCTTGACCGTTTATGCCTTTGATGTTACCCAGGATTCACCTCATTATTTAAAAACCTCGAACGAGGTGGTCTTAAAGGAAACCGTGGAGGATCCTGCTTAAGAGACCTGTGTGTCATCATCGCTGCTGTGTGGGTTCGTTTCAGACAAACTCTCCCACACCCGATCACACTGTCTGGCTTTCTTAATGCTCCTTAAATCTCAACCTTCCCATGATTACACAGTGCCAGTGTTTTTGTTCTCAAACAGACAAAGGCATCATTTTATCAGCAGCTAACAATGGCATTACACAGTTCTCCCTCACCCCCCCAAAAATAGCATGTCGTATATTCATTTTTTTATATATATATTTATAGGACGCCTAATTAAGCTAATCTCCTGTCCAGAAAGTAAACACCTGATCTGCTCATTCTGAGAAATTCATCAACAGTAATGTTTCTTCCCACTGAGCCAGGATTATCCACAGGTATCATTATGATAGATCTCAGTATGTGGCAATAAGTGGCCATCAGATCTCACAAACACATTATTATCAGTGATCCATCACCAGCAGCTTCACATCTTTCCAATCTCAACAGACAGTGCCATGCCAACACATTCATGCCCTTTAAGCTTTCTGCCACGTTGTCACGTCATAGCCACACATTTCAGAGTGTTGTGTTTTATGCAATAAGTCAAATCAAAAGGGGATGCGTGCTTTTTAAAGTAGAACCTCTTTTACTCTCACGCCATCTTCAGAAGGTGGTGGAGACCAGAAAGTAGCAAAGAACAGGAAGGAAGGTTTGGTTGTTTATCCGTTGTCAGAGATGATGGGATGCTCTCGGCTCTCGGCTCTCGGCTGCTGGCTTAGCGGAAAAAACATGTTCACATGAGCCATAAACCATTTAAAAGAGGACGCACCGTCTGTGTCCAGCGTCTGACCACGAGTCAGGTCTATTTCGGCAACCTTGACAACAAGCCATCAGAAGTCCCAGCTGAGTTTCACCCTCCTCCGAGAACATTCGTCCAGTTTCCCAATGCCGCCCCCCTCCCCCAACTTTGGTTGTAATTGAAAATTTCTGAAGAAGGATGAGTTTGCAAACCGAAGTGTTGACGAGAGCAGAGATCGGATTTATATTTAAAGCTTGTCCAACGTCCAAGAACTTAGAGTTTGGAGGTGTTAAATTATTTTGAGTAATTTATGTTTGCTGCGGCTGTGATTTCTGCTTTCTGATGCCCTCACATGGCTCCTGCTCAGCGTTGAGGTCAAAGAAGAGACTTATGGCTCAGCTAATCAGCTCGGGATTTTACCACTCAGAGAGTTGGCTACCAACCCCTGAGTAGATCACCGGCGAACGAACAAGGAGATTAGACTCTTAAGTGTGGGAGCTCAAACATCTGTGTGAGTGTGCGTGTGAGTGTGCGTGTTTTGTGCTTCTTGTGCGGAGGGGTCTGCGATGTTTGACGTTTGTCAGACAGCAGACGTCGCCTGACGGCAGTGACAAAGTCGAAGCTGACGTCCAACGCCTCCATCTGTCGAAACAGATTGAGGAAACCGGACCCTCTCCACCCTCCTCCCCCAGCGCCATACCTCGGTTAAAGGAGGAACTCTTTGCTGCTCTCCTTTGCCATGAGGGAAGATGGTGATAAGCTGATTTAAGTGTATGATGACAGCTTTATTTTCCCCGCAGGCGGATGTTTATCAGATTATACCATCTGTTGTTATATTTGCGGACAGGATTGAGTTCAGCAGGTTAAATTCTAATTTTAGTCTCTGACGGTGCGCGTATTATAAATCACATTGCAATGCTTATACACCATTATTCTAAACTCTCCCTTTTCATCAAATCTCCCTCGCGTCACAGTGCAAAACGAGCTGTCAGTGCTTTTAGCGATGACATCAGCGTGGAAGCAATAGGTGGCTAGATCTCTCAGCATCCATGTTGTACAAGTGAAATAAAAGGGGATTTTACTTTAGTCATGAAGAGTTGGTCCTATGACACCTTGCGGTGAGTTCATCAGACTGTTCCTCAATCCCAAAGCCACTTCCGCTGTATTTCAGTAAGCAGCAGGTTTGAGTGTAAGAGGTTTCTGGACGAGGCCTGCGCGCTTTATTGCTCAAAACCTTGAAACTCATGCTTCGTTCAAGCAGAAACGTTTCGAGAAATCCAACCTTTAATTCAAGCACATTTATTTATTTGGTGGCGAAAAGAATTGTGTTGATTGTGTTGATTTGGTGACGTGCTTTGATCCCCATGGTGGTGAAAATCCAAATGAATTATTTTTACTTTTCTGGGAGAATCAGCCAGATTTTCATTTCAACTGACCTCCTTTTTAATTTGATTCTTTGAATAATTTCCAGCTACATTCAGCTTCACAAAAGATCAAATTTCACCCGATTGCTTTTAATAATCATGTCCCTTGGTTATGTAAAGGAGCCTACATTAATTTGATCTTATTAATTACCATGTTTTCATCGCTCAAAGATAATTTACCGGGGAAGGAGGGTGCTGCAGAACTGTGCAAAAGATTTGCCCTCGATTTTTATTGTGCCGTCAGGACATACACGCTGCAATTTGATTATCTGCCGCGGTTACAAATGAGATCTGGCGAACAACATCAGCTGATAACTTACAGCTTCTCACTGTGCATGAGCAGTTTTTTTTTTAAACCTCACCTGTTCATAGTAAAAAAAACGTTATGAGTTTGACTTTAAATGTTGTGGGAGTGGTGCTGATTCACATAGACAAAAAAAAAAGTTTTGCAACAGAGACCCACAGTTTTTTTTCTTTTTTTTTTTTTTTTTTACAAAAGTCATAGAACTTTGGACTGTGAGCTTAAATCATTGAGCAAACACTTCTTCCTCATTTTGGACTCCTCTGCTTTAGTGAAAAAGAAGAACGCATCATTAAAAGGTCAAGAAGTGACCAAAGTAATGACATGGAAAACAGTGGAAGGAGGGAGTCACTGATTTGTTCCCCAAAACATCAGACTGAGCGTAAAGCACCCGATCTGGTGCTTTAACCAAATAATCAACTTTACACTAAGTAACTGTGTATGAAAATGTTATATAAATCATATTAAGTAAACACAAAGCCCCAGACTGTTGCGTTGCTGTGCACGGTTATGAAAAAGTAGAACCTGGAAAGTGGAACTTGGAGAAGTGAAATGATAAAACCTGTAGTAAAACAGACACAGCCTAATGATTGGTAATAAATAAATGAGGCTGGACTTTAAGTGGAGGTTTGGTGGTGACTGACATTTGGTTTGATCGGCCTTGTGTGCAGATGCTTTACAAATTTGGAAATCCAGGGCTGGAAAATCCAGGCGTCAGCGTCATATTTGATTGAATCAAGGCACAGCCAGACTTCTACCAATATGAGGATTTGTTGTCACAAAAGCCAAAGTTCAGTTGTTATTCCTCCTTCCTGGGACAGAGCCTTCATGCAGCTTAACCATCCAAGACAAAGCTGTTGGGGAACATTTATTTCTGCACTGTCATCTAAATTATCCAAATATAGAAGTGATAGCTTTCATGGACTTTATTTCTTAAATCACTTGTTTATATAAAAAAAAAAAATTTAAAAATTAATTGATAAAAAAGAAGAAAGTTTTCTCCCCCTCTTTTATGTTTTTAATGACTTAATCTCTTTACATCTAAATAAGTTATTTAAGATGTTTCCTAAGTATCCTAGCTGTGGTTTGGTTCATCGTAAAGCCGCCAGTTTCATAAATACTGATCTATTTTTGTTTTACGAGGTGTGCTTCTCACTGACATCAACAGGAACATTCTGTTTTATATGAGACTTTTGCGGGGGCTGATAATGTTCCATATGCTGCATAATTACAGCATATGGCGTAACTCTTAGACAAACAAAACAAAAAAAGTATTTTAAACAATACCCCTTAAAATTTGTCTCATTTTTTATGTTAGAACCAATCACAACAGTCTAATTTGTTTGGATTTTTTGTGTTGGACCGACACAAAGTGAAGTGAATAGTGAAGCAAAAGTTGTTACTAATAAAACATTTGTAACAGTGTGTTTTTATTCATCCCCCTTTACTTTCTATAGTAAACATTGTTTAAACAACCATGTTAGAACAATATAGAAGATCATTTACACACCGAAAGCAGAGCGTAAATAAACCTGAGCGACATCAGCTTTTAATGAGATATACAAAAAGTAAAAACTCCTTAAACGCATCTTTGGACCTTTTAGTCCTCATCACAGACTGTACACACTGTCATCATGTGAACTGCTCCTGCTGCACTGCTAGAACATGTCAGCATTGTTTTGAGCAGCAGCGTAGCTCCGCCCACTGACAGGCGCTCAGCCAATCAGCTACTCGCCTTCTCAGAACCCCTGCATGTATGGATCCAGAGGAGGACTGAGGAGGTGTAGTCTTCATAAGATCTGTCCATGTGGGAACTCACACATTTACCACTGGCTGGGGCTCTTTGAGGTTTATGTTTGTTGTCGGGAGTATTTTTTATTTTTCTGTTTGGAGGTGAGCCGCATCCCAGAGTGGTACGACCGGGACATCTCTTGTTTTTACCTCGTCACCCGGCGGATGACAGATAATCTTGGACCTTGGATGAGAAGGCGAGCGGCGATGCGTCGGCACCGCTGTTAACTCCTTGCACACAAACTGAGCTGTTTTTTGTTGTTTTTTTTTGCTGGCTTCTATATTCAAGAAGGACAGAGGAAATCTGGAGTCCACAATAATGAAGCTGAAGCCGAACCAGACCAGGACGTACGACGGAGAGGGTTTTAAGAAAAGAGCGGCGTGTCTGTGCTTCAAGAATGAACGGGAGGAGGAGGTACGAGACTCCGCAGTGTGCTAATCTGTTACATTTTCATGTTGTGAATCTCTGGCCTGGGCTGCTGCTCGTCACAGATAAAAGCAGCCGTATTCGTTTATTCTCCATATTGGGTTTATTTTTGCGGCATTTGTGTCCGTTTGCGTTCCGTAACGCCTGCCCTGTCGCCACCGCCGCCGATGCGCCCGGGGCCAGCCAGTTTGGGCTAGTTTGAGGAGTACGACGTTGAGAAAAGGCGCCGACGTCAAGTCGTCTGTTTAAACAGCCGAACAACTGACTGATTCTTGCAAAATAAAATCCCCATGTTGAAGTGCGCTTTTAAAAGTACGCTATTAAAACCAAAAAGCTTTTATTTTGAAGGTTAGCATTTGGCACATCCTGCTAGCTTGAGTGAAGGAGAGGAGCGCGAGGGCGAGGCTTTCGGTGTTTTAAAGCAGTTTGTCGCCCCGCATTTAGTTAAGGGACGAGGATCTGAGCCATGAATCTTTTTTCTGAATCCAGAAATCAAACATAGTTTCGTACAATAACTCTAAAGTGGCGTCAACATCTATGACGGAGCGGTAGTCATTCATGAAAGCCGCTGCATCCCGCCGGCCTTCAGCAACCAGCTGCGTAACAGGCATGTTCACAAGTTCTTAAAGGGACAGTAACATATAAAAACAGACATTCCTGTAATATTCGCTCGAAAAAAAACTAATAAAAATGTAATTTGTTGGCTAATCACAGCATGGACTTCGTGCTTATGAAAGCTTTTTGGCATTGGGAAGTTACAGAAATTCTTGTTTTGATAAATTTTTAAGATATTAAAACTAAACTGATCTAATTTGACTCTAATTAAAAAAGCTGTGAAATAGTCTTTTAGTAGACTACCATGTTGGAAGTCAACTTCAATGTTTGTTTCATGGTTTGTGTAATAATCAGATCATTAAAACAAGCTTGCTAAATATTTTATTATGTGGTGTCCGGAGTGTTATTAAAAAAATACCAGAATAGAGATGAAAGTTTTGTCTGACATAGTAGGAAATATTAAAAAAACAAAATGCACCCGCCTCAAACTGGTAAAGGATTACTTTCAGTGGGGTTCTACATGTTTCTAAGAGATTGCACAGAAAAACAACAAAAGTCAAGACAAGTTTTTGACATGCATGACTATTTTTTTATAAAGAAGAAAAGCAACACAACTTAAATTAACTGTACACAACTAAAATACAGGTGATCTAACATTTCCTTTGCTTCCTTCACTGTTTGTCTTCTGTATGTTTTGTTTTTGGTAGCCCCGAGATTCACATTCAAGACTTGTTCTTTAAATTTGTCAGCATATGCCAAACCCATGTCATATATATTCCCGTTGGTGTAATTTTAGCCCTCTCTGACCATGGCAAGCACAAAGTTTTACACCTTGTGCAGTTATTAATGTCTGTAGAGGGGCGGCCACTGCCTGGACGTTCCAGTGTTTGGCTTTACAACACTGCGAGCTTCTGTGTGACCACATATGCTCACGCCCTGCACCTCTGCTTGGATCTGAAAGTGTGACTATAAGGTTGAAATTTGTTGGATAAATCAGTCAAAACATCTGGATATAGTATGTGTATTCATGCAACTGCTTTAGACTTGCTGCAACACCTTCTACCTGCGATCCCATCTTGCTTTTCTTAGAACATACAAAACATACAAAACATACAAATTCATGGAACAGCTTTCGGCTTGCTGCAACACTTTCCATCTGCGCACCCACCTAGCTTTTCTTAGAACATACAAAGAGCCTTGTTTATGTCGTTTTCTCCAAATTTCGAACAATGTTTACCTGGAAGAAACTTCAGAGAATACTTGCTACAACACAAGCATTTCTCAGAAATGTCGGGTTGTGCGCTTGTGCAATCGTTTGGACGATACGGTAAGAGAACCAGCAGGATGCTTTGATTGTAACCGAGCTTTGCGTCGGATATCCGGTTTCCTTAAACTCACGACGCAATCAATTCTTTTCAGACACATGACACCTTTCTGTTGTTTAATCGGAGCTGCGCACGCCGCCAGGTAGCTTTGTTATGGAGAGGAAAAGGAGAAAGTGGAGCCCCCAAGACACGATACCCTGTGACAGCAAATGAGCGAGCCAATAAGAAGTTGGACAATGCAGAAGGACAGCAGTGACAGCTTAATTGCACGAAGCCTCTGTTATTATTTTATGTTGTAACGACCCGGCGTTGGGTGAAAGAAAGCCTTTTTACTATTGTAGGGGTCCCCAGTGTATTATAAGCCTGGCGGGCCACCAGGCTTTACTTGTGCCCCCACCAGGCTAAGCATTGCTTGTTTATTTAAGTCTTTTTAAAATGTTTGCATTTTTAAAGACGTGTTCAGGTGTTATTCTTCCAATCTTTCAATAACACATAATTATCAAGTAATATTTTATCACTTTAAACATTTCTTAACTCGAAACCGCGACAGGCCGTGTTTTTGAATGACCAACCAGCCAGCTTAACAAGTTTTCTAGGGGAAACTTTGCTATTTGTTTTATACTGTCCATTTTTAGAAAACTAAATGAATGTTTTCTGGGGTTTTCCAAATAAACAATGCAAGCCATGTGTTGGTCTGTAGCTGATTGACATGTGAAGTGATATTCATGAAATGTTTTCAGTTAAATCAACAATAATAGTCCACACCAGCAGGTTCCCTGTGTGTCTTTATAGGACTTGTCAGTAGCAGCCTCGTACAAAAAAACAAAAACGAGAAAGAATTTCCATGTATTGGTTGAAATTAATCATTTTTAAAACCTCCCAAAACTGATGGGATTCTGTAGCAAAATCCTCAGAAAAAAAAAATTATATTTTTCACTTTCAAACCACTTAATCGCTGGTCTCCTCTGTTTTGAAACTCATCCGATTGCAGTCACCAGCAGTTTTTCTTTTTTCTATTTTTTTTTTTAAAGCCTTTTAAAAGGCTGGGTTTTTTTTTGTGTGTGTGTTTAATATTTTCAGCGAACAGCAAATGGCATCTGTCCCAATTTAAGGTTGAAAGTAACGCCTACATTCCTGCATTTAAAATGATATAATTACAACTTTTCATTGAAATCACAGAGTTTTCTCAAAGTAAACTGCAGGTAATCACTCAACAGATGGATGTCTAACTCTTATTATGACAACCAAATTACAGCCTAGAGGGTGAATGCTGCAGCAGGTTATTAATAAAGTCATCCTGGGACAATTAAAAGGACATAATCAGTGTTTCCTCCCACATTTAATGTAACCTGAAACATTTATTATGTGCATTAGTGGCTTTACTCCCATTTTAGCAGCTCCCATTTTGCACTTTCCATCAGTCCCTCCTCTTGGTGCCGTGCCCGCTCTGGCATTCAGAGCATCCTTTAGCTGACAGCTACCAGGCGTGCCTCTTTAGGGAGAAGCAGGACGTGTTTATGTCCGCTGGAGAGTTCGTGCCGGTTGCCAGTTTTGGGCGCTGTCATCGCCTGGGTTTATTCATATACTCAGTTATTCTCTTCCTCTAAAGCTCCACGCAGGATTTAAATTATGTTCAGATAACCTGGCTCGTCAGTGTTTTGATGAAATGCCGTCATTCCTCTGAGGTTTTCCCTTCATCTTTGTCCTCTTTGTGAACGCATGTGGAGCTGCGGTAAGGTTTCAGCTGTCAGCTGACTGTTGACCCTGCTCTCATCATGATGCGAGTTATTTTGTTTTTGCACTCGGGCCCACTTTAAACCGCTGCCTGTGTAGCGTGAGCCACTGCTGCTTGGGAGAGCTCAGAGAAAGATAAATTAGTTCTCTGGCAAAATAGTTTTGCTGCATGGTCATTTTTTTTTTAAAAAATGCATATTCACAAAAAAAAAAAAAAAGAAATAAACAAAGCCTGAATAAATCCTGTGCTGCTGACTGATCCGACTCCCTCTCCGGTGACAACAAAAAGATAAAAATGGAGCAAGCAGAGCAGAAATCTCTTTTGTCCCCGCTGCCACCGGAAGCCGTCCGGCTTTTGTTTTGTACACATCCTCGCTGTCGGCTTGGAGCATGTTCCCTTTAAGCCCCGCTGCCTGCAGGTCAGCAGACTGACACTGTCGGACAGATAGGAATGAAAGAAAAAAAAAATACAATTTTATCTTGACACAGCTAAGCCAATAAAGAACCTGAAGATTCAGTAATGAAGAAGAAGCTCCAGGCTCCTGAGGGGATGTTTAGGCAGCCTGGCAAAGAATAGAAAATGACTGACTTTCCATGTCCTGGTAAATAACGAAAACTGTCTCCAGTCATATAAACGTTATGCTGCACTTTACAAAAGAACTCAGACATTTTGAACCACATTTGATCCCTTTACTGCTTCTTGGTTTTTGGGAAACAAAACAGGGGATGTTTGTGAAGCAGAGAGAACATTGATGTCTTTGTTTTTTGTTTTTTGTTTTTTTTTTAATAAATAAAAACCGGAAAAGCATGGAGTGCGTTTCTGTTCACGCCTTCTTTCTGGAGGAGCTGAAGAAATCAGGTGGAGGAATCTGTCAATAGGACAAGCTGTAGTCATAGAAGTCAGAGAGAACAAAGCTATTGTTCTGTTTGTAACTTACAGCAATCTTCAGATTAGATCCAGAATCATGTCATTTTTGTCAGATGAGGCCAAAACTGTGGTTTTTGTCCAACTCGCAAACAGGCATTTGTAGTAGAAAAGTGCAAATACCTGTAGAAACCACTGTGAAACATGGAGGTGGCAGCGTCATGCTGCTAGGATGTTTAAAAAGAGGTGAACGAAATGTGTCACAGAATAGGGCAAAAATTAAAAATAGAACTAACTAGAGACTGTAGCAGTGAAATGTTAACTTTGCAAGTCACCCAACCACACATCTGTTTGCCTCATTGATACATTTGTCTTTCTTTAAGTGCGTTTTGTGCAGGTTTTATTTTCAAAGATCAGCCTTGATGGAAATATATGTATAAATGAATTGAGAGCATTTGAGTTTCAGCTATAAAAACCAACCTGAGGCCTACTGAAAGTGTGCTAACCCCAGACCGGAATGGCTTTACATTTATTCTTTTAAACCCATTCCTCTGCTTCACCCTAACCTCTCGGTCTTCTTCTTGTGACACCGAGGCCGGTGTCTGAGCTGGGCTTCTGCTGCACGTGCGGGAGGCAGCTTACGGTTGGGTTTTGGCCTCTCGGCCCCCGATTCAACCTCTGAGAGGAGCCTCATCCGAGGGCCTCCTGTGACTCAATCCCATTAGAGAATGTAAGGAAAGCTATGCGAAAGCCCTGTTTGGATTAAGTGACAGCCTGACTCCTGCGGCAGATTACTGCCGATCAGCTGCTCGGTGGAGGTGGATTTCACCATCTGTTGCTCAAGCTGTCTGATGCACGTTTCCGTCGTTGACATACATTTACGCTCCCTGATCTGAATTATATCTTATTAAGAGTTGATCCAACTTGAAGCGCTTCGTCGTCTTGAAAGTTTCTTTTCCTCGTCCCCCTCCCCTGTTTCTTCTCAGTTAATAAAGCTTCTTGTGATATCAACACAATATCAGGGTGTTGATATTTTGCCACCCTGTGGAAACATCGGCCGCGTTAACGATGGAGCAAATGTGGCGATGTTGACAGCAGATTCTCTTATGTCTTGTTTTGACTCCTAAGACGGATGCTGCCTCGAAACATGCAGATGGATCTGATCCATTCGGATCGGTGAACACTGCAACAGTATTGTAATTCAAGCCTTTAACAAGGCCTCACACGGGGGGGGGGGAGCGCCGAGAATATCTTCGGTTTAGCCGACTTTGGGCTGTGAGGAGCATCTCGGCTGTGTGTCGTTTCTGCTTTATTGCAAAAACTGCAGAAAATTTAGGTTATGTTGCGTCGGTTTGCGCTTAAATTAGAAGGAGGTATAAAACAAAGTAAATGTATCGTGGTTAATCAACACGTTTTTGTTTTCGTCAGGTGCTGCTGGTCAGCAGCAGTCGGCACCCGGATCAGTGGATCGTTCCTGGAGGAGGGATGGAGCCCGAGGAGGAGCCCTGGGGCGCTGCGGTGCGAGAAGTCTTCGAGGAGGTCAGTAAATCTGTGGCCTCGTTTTTAATATCGCAGGGATTCGTGCCATGAGAAAATACAAAGCAGGGCTCAGAGTTCCTGCTGCATGGTTGGACACAGCCTTCAAACGTAGAGCAAAGACGCAAAAGCTTTAAAACTCCTGCTTTAACATATTGTATCAACGTGTTTGTTTGTTGTCACCTTTTCCATCCTATAAAATAAATAAAACTGAGAAAAGTAATTTGTATTTTTCTTAGTAGATTTTAGGAATTTCCTTAATTTCATGTAGCATAAATGTGATTCAACCTATTTCTCCTGTAAATGAAAGACAAAAAGAACATAAAAGATCTGTGATGATGGATGTTTTATAGCTCTCATGCACTGTTGTCTTTCTCATTTTGAAGAGTGTCTCGAAGACTCTGGCCTTTTTATGTCATATTTGCATCTCAGAGAAACCGCAGGCCATAAATTACTGGTTGAAAGTACCTTGCTTGAACTTTTATAAAAGTGAAATATAAATTAATAGGGATGGTTGGGGTTGCAGAGGTTACTGATAAAAACAGATATTTTTCAAATATTCCCCCTAAAATGAACTAAATTTTTTTAGTAAATGTGATCCGAAGCTCAAGTCTCTCGTTTTACTTTTTGCGTTCTTTGGTTAGATTACCCGGTATGGGGAGTGTATATGTTTGGAAGCATGACGCATCCTGACGAAACGATTTCCGAGCGGCGATGGTGACAGCAGCTCGGCGGTCGCCTGGCGTTTCTGAGGTCTCGCTGTTTGGGAACCACTTGTTCTTTGCTGCGTCAGCCGTCTAAACTTGGCTGTGAAGACCCCTGTGCGGTTTCGGTCACCGGACCCACCAGTGGACACTTGTCAAGCATGCTGAAAAGCAGGCAGGACACATGTCCTATGTCCTGACAGCTATTTGATACGTGTTAAGTACATCTTCGCTATTAAATAACCGTAATGGAAGATATAATGGCCTTCCTGCAGTGAGGAGACAGCAGGGGTTTTATCGAGGCGATAAGACTCTAGAAATGATAAATGTGCCTTTTATTGTGTAATGGACTCCACGTGAAAACCTCATTTAACATTGTGTATGGTCCTTTAGACATTATGGCCCCTGAAAAGGGATGAGGGATTGGAGCAACAACAAACACAGCCTGTGTGTTTGCAAAAGTGTCCGTCCATTTTTAAAATATGTTTTCTGATATTATCGACTCAAATTTGAAGCTTTTGTGTGATAGACTAACACATGGTTGTGAATTACGATGTTTAAAGGACAATGATCCATGGTTTTCAGCCTTTCACAGAAATGAAAAATGGCAAAAGGTTTAAAATAAGATTCGGTCAGTTTTATGTATTAATCCTAAACAGAATTCCTATTGTTTTGACACAAAGAACAAAATAATACTGGAGTGCCATCCTCTTTTTTTCTTTTGTCGTGCTCCGTTTGATTTATTTATTTATTTATTTTGCATGACTGGTTTTTGTGGGGAAAGAGGGAATCTGTCTCTTCAGCTGAAAGTAAAACCTTTCGTTTGTTCCCCAGGCCGGCGTGAAGGGCAAACTGGGACGCCTTCTCGGCGTGTTCGAGGTAAGCTTCTTCTACATTTGTGAAGCAAACAGCAAAATAAATAATGCAGCACTTTTCAGTCAACGAAAGGATTCTAACGAGCTTTCACTTATGCAATAAACTCGGCGGTAGCCCTAAAACATATGCATCATTGTCTTTTTTTTTTTTTTCTGTCACGTAAAGCAAAACCAGGACCGGAAGCACCGGACGTACGTTTATGTTTTGACCGTGACGGAGACGCTGGAGGCCTGGGAGGACTCGGTTAACATAGGTACAGCTTTCCTTCTTGTCCAACATACACAGCACGGCTTTTATCTATGTGGAGGCCAACGTGCTGATTGGAGACTGAATAGGGAATACAGTGATAACAGGTGACTGCAAATCTAGGCCATGGATCTCAGCTGCAGTAAACCGCTATCGTCAGAGCTGCAGATGGCAGCATTAGCGTGTCCAGAGAACAGCTTCTACCTGCGTTACGGTGTTCTTTGTAGGAATAAAAGTGTAATTCTAATGCGCGCATCAAAGCTGGAATATCCATCACGTTTTATTTTTTTTTTTACTTACTGCCTCCCAACATATTCATGTGCTCTGTCTCCATCTGCAGGCCGGAAGCGGGAGTGGTTCACCGTGGACGAGGCCATCAAAGTGCTGCAGAGCCACAAACCCGTTCACGCCGAGTACCTGCGGCGACTCCAGCTCAGCTGCTCCCCCACCAACGGGAACTCCATCCTCCCGAGCCCGCCTCCGAACGACAACTACCCCCACTACAGCACCACCACCGGCGCCCCGTCGACGGGCAGCGTGCTGGGCTCCTCCTGCAGATAGGACCCCACCGCGCCGCCGCCTCGCCTGTCCCGGCTCGGACAGTTTACAGAAAGTCTGTACAGTCTCTTGCATGAAATCTAAAAGACTTCTCAGAGCCGCGGCTCGCCTGTATTTATTATTTCTTCCCCTCGCTTCAAGACTGACCGAAGCTGCTGCCAGGACTGTGATGGAAGACTGAAACGTCTCTTCTGCTGGCAAGAGTCAGACTGCAGCGTCGGGGAGGGAAAAAACAAGGATGCTGGACACTGCTGTTGCGAATGAACTTTAATTATGGGATGCCTTATTGAAACTTTGTATGAATGTTTTAATTCACTTACCGTCGCGGTTACCTTTTTAGCGGCGACGTGCGGGCTGCGGGGAAAACATTTCAATAAAAAGAGCAGCTGGCTCCAGCAGCACATCGGTGTGCAGAATGTTTCCATGGTAATGTCACCAACACACGATGGTAACGGTAAATATATCACACATGAATATTTATTAAAAAGAAAACACCTTCAAGTTCAAAAATCCCTTTGTTCCACTTTGTGTAAACATCTTCAGTTTTCTTTTGTTTTTTTGTTTTTTTTTTACAGATGCATAATATAAAGATAAATCAGCTATTAAATCTGCTTTCCTGCATTGCTTTTCAAAAACAAATGAATTTTAAAATGTACTTTTGGGGGACAAAAAGCTTACGTTTTCAATACGTTCTACCTCAGAAAACTTAAACTGGATGCGACCATCCTGTTCGGCAACCTCTTCTGACGCAATGCTACTAATTAAAATTCAGCCTGCAGCGTTACCTAACTAATGTGTGACACCATCTTCCATCGGAAGTGTTAAATCGAGCAGACTGCTGGTTTTACTCCAGAGTGAACTGATATTTCTAGATGGCATTAAAGTAGAGATGCACTGATCAGTTAGTTGGCCAGAGATCAAAATCAGATTCTATTCTTATTTCTTCGCTGGTGCTGATCTGACGGGAAATACCAAAATATCATCGCTTTTTTTTTTTTTTTCATCAAAAGCATCAAAACTAAAACCAGCCCCTATATTTGTTTGGTAAGCTAGGATTTCATTTAATTATTTTTCTATCTCTGGATAAATATGGAAAATGTTCTAAGTTTGTTCCTTGTTGCAATTGTTTTTTGTTGAAAGAATCTGAATTTCTTAAGAATAAATATATATTAGTTGTCTTCTTAAATAAACATTTTTGTGGTTTCATTAAACACTGAGATTCTGCTCAAGATCCAAAAGCTGCCACAACTTTTTTTTTTTTTTTTTTTTTTTTTACTTCTAGACCTGCTTGCATTTTGATTTAAACAGTAAAATCAAAGCATTTTTTTTTTACTAACAAAATTAATCAGAAATGACATCGTCAATTAAGGAATCTCTATTTATTGTTGAATAGATGAATTTGCATTTGACAAGAGGAGATATTGTATAGATTGTAAAACAAGAACTAAACTAGATCCAGATACCAGAAAAGCTGTGAAATTTCCCTTTACCACCCTGAGAGGTGAGGCATTTTTTTTTTCTTCCTAATTTGTTGTATTCCTTTACAAAAATCTAAATCTGCATCTGTAGTGGCCAGAAAATGTCTCTTTTTAAAACGGGACGACTTGTTTGAGTTTGTCTGCTCTTTCTGTGAACATCAATGATTTTCCTTCAAATCAGTCTGTTTAAGTGATCCAGTAAAAAAGATGGATCTCCCTGTACTTGATCACTGATTATTTTTTTCACTGATTATTTTTTTCACACAATATCTTTAGTTCTAAAAAGTTCCACATATAAAAATTAAGGAAATGTTAACCCTCACATGACACCCTGAACCGAATTTCCCATGATGTTGTTTGCCACCATTGCTTTTTTTTTTTTTGCTTTTTTTTTTTTGTATGTTTCTAGTGTCATTCTTGTTTAAAAGATAATTTAAAGATGATAATTATTGTGTAAAAGATGCAATAATCATGTGTTTTTCTGGTAAAAGCATTGGAAATGGAGGGGAGGAGCAATTGTCCTGGAAAGGCTCCCGCAGTCGAAATGCACCTACAGTTTGTGACAACGCTTTCACGATACCCCATCCAGATTTATTATGAATTTTCTGTAACATGTAAATTGTAAACAGATTGAACATCAAGAGAAAATATAACCTGTACAAAAATCGCCTCCCTACCTTTTGCTTCGACAGCTGAATGAGCACTCGATGCGTGTAAATAACTTTAAGAGGCATTGTAAAATGTGTTTTTAACCTGTACCTCTTTCATATTTTCTATATTTTTAAAATGATGCACAAACAGGACGTGTACAGTGTGGGATGTTCATGATGGGAAGGCCTTGGAAAAGGAGAGCATCGCCTCATTCATGAGAAAACACAAGATTATTTTTAATTTGAGGACTTGATTGATATTATTTGATTTCTTCATTCACTCTAACATCTGCAGAGCCTGAGTATAAAATAGGACGTCCCGTATTATGTTGAGGCTAAAGTGACATTTTTGGAGAAATTTCAAATATATCACATTTATATTTCTTCTTTTTTTTTTTTTTTTTTCCATTTTTGGACTACAACCTGAAATGTGTTTCCGTTTCCAACACTGGCAGACCAAACCGTTTATTACGGTTAACTTTGGACTTGTTTTCCGAACTTTTTCTTTATTTTATGATAACTTTGTTCTGTCTTCATCACATAACCTTATCTTTTGTAAACATCTCCCAGGTCGTCTGAGCTGTCATAAAGCTTCGGCTTCACCTACTGCTGTCTGTCTGTCTGTCTGTCCGCGTGTGTGTGTACATATGTATTACAAGGGGTGAATTGAAAATGAATTGTGCCAAATGTCAAAATTTGTGCTATACTAGGAAAAAAAACAACAACATCTATATATGTTGAAAATTAGATGAGGTCTAATCATGACGAGTTTCTACAAAGTATTTAAAATGTTTTATGAAGGTTTATTTCTTAAAGACCAATTTTATATATACATATATAGCTTTTTAAGGCTGAATCATTCACCATCTAACTGGTGGTTTGATTCTGTCGACTGCGTGTGCGGAAACGCCGTCGAATGTTTAAAGTCTTAGCCAGTTTCCATCTGCTCTTATTCTCCTGTCGAAAAGCTTGTAATCAAGGCAAATGAAAGTGTTCTTACTGTTTATCATGGCGTTTTGCGAAGCTCAATGTGAAAGTGATCTGGGAGGAAGAGATTGCATTAAAGGAAGAACAACTTAACTCCGACTGTTGAGCGTTCATTCATTTTGGAGGTCGTGTTGTGATGTTAAACACTTAAAATCACTTTAAAATGAGACATTTTCAATCTGTGCATTGCGTTATTATGTCATTTCATGTGTATATTTTTGCATTTTTGAATATGCTGTCTGTCCCTGAGCATGACGGGGCCACCTCCATGCTTTTCGTTGGTACTTCCTCGGTTTTTAAGCGTAGAATGTCATTTTTCAGCATAGTTGAGGTTGGATGTGTGTTCAGGAGCACTGCCCTTTATATCCTAACTGTTGAAGTGCGATTAAACAAGTAGGAGGCAGACTTCCTATGTTATTTCATCCATTGTTTGTAGTTCAACTCCAGCAAAACCCCGTCTTGATGCTGCTGCCGCCATGCGCGAGAGGCGGCGCTGTTTCCTTTGGTTTAAAAGCCTTGACTCGTCCAATCCAGACTTTTAAATCATGTGTAGTTAAATAGTAGAGCTGTGAAATTATCCAGTCGTGTTATTGTTTTAGGGTTCATATTCTCTGACACCTGAATATTTTATTTATTTATTTTTTTTTTCGGTGACCTAATCTTGAAAATCTTGAAAAAATTGCATATCCCAAAAAAAATCAAGACAATACACAGAACCCAAGAACAAACAGATTACAAAAACAAAAATAAAGAGAGAAAAAATGCATAAATAAATGCGAGTTACAAAGTTAAATTCTATACATCACAAGTATGTATATATTTTTTGTTTTGTTTGGAGCCTTTTTGTTGGTTAAGGAGAGGACAGGTCGGACACTTCAGGTGCGCGTTAAGCCCCGCCCACCGCCCCTCCCCTCCACTCAGGTCGGGTCTGCACATCAAAGCAGAGCTCGTGGACCAGCGAAGGCTCATTATCCTGCACGAGGACAGCAGGGACCGTTGTTACTGCCTCCTAATGGAAAGGATGCGTTCAAAGTCGAGGTTGTCCAAGTTTGTCCCCCTGCCGGACGGCATCCTGCCTCCTCCGACCAAACCGAGTAGGAACTCTGACCTGACTGGACCCTCGTCTCGCGTGAAGGACCTTCCGGTGCATCTGAACCCGGTTCTGCGCTCACTGCGAAACAATGACGTCTCCAATGGTAATATCGGCTTTTACAATTTTGTAGATGAACCTTTTACAGAAACATAACAAACGAAATGCACAGCAGGCCTCTTTGTTTGAATGAAACAACATATTTGAACGTTTTTTTCATCTCATCTTTTGTGTTTTGACCAACCTACTGATCGACTGTAACAAAGTCGGTAGCCTTGTTCATCACCACCAGTAGGATGCACCTGTTTCACTTCTCCCATTAAACACCAAGTTAACAGAAAAGCTCTCTCTCTTCAGATGCCAAATAAGCTGCATTTCCCTCCCAATTCTGTTTTTCTTTTGCATCATGACCACTTGTGTGCACCTATAGTTTGTGAAGTAGAGTAATCGTAACTTTTTTTTTTTTCTTCATGTTGGCCGCGTTTTCTGTACCGACTATTTATTTTTCTCATTTTCAGCACTGACCTTACTGAAAGGGAAAACTTGAGGCTTATAGAAACTTTGTATTTTCTGTCCTGGAGGGTTTACTCAGAAGCTGGTTGAGTTGTAAAGCAGGTTAAGTTGACCTTGTGGTTTAGGTAAAGCACCTAATTTTCTTAACTAAATGATGCCTGCAGGTTTATCTATTAGCAGGTTTCATTTTGCCTGCACTTGGTTGTGTACATTATTTTAAGTGTATTTGACAAGTTTACCAAAATATAAAAAATGTCATTCAAACTGCATTTGCCTTGTTTTACTTTTCACTTGTACTTTTCATTACATTACTTGAGTACATCCATTTTTACAGTAATTTCCATACTTAAGTACAAGACGATTCAGATACTTTAAGACTTTAACTCAAGTAACATTTCAGTCAGTGACTTGGACTTTTACCAAAGTCATATTTTGGAGAGAAACCTGTACTTTTACTTGACTCTGAGATTTCACTACTTTATATAACACTGTTAAATACACTCTTTACCTCCTATTTTAGCCTAATGAAGGCTCACAAATGCTGAACAGGTCATTTATTTTCTCCTGAGTGAACAGGAGGCCTCTTGTCCAACAGGTTCCTGCAGTTTCATCGATCCGCCTCAATGCTCATAAAACCACAGGAAGTTGAGGCTACATTTCACGCTGCAGACTGATCTCAGACACTTGATTAAAGTGAAGATGTTTCCACTGATTGGGCATGTTCTACGGAACTTTATGTGGAGAAACAGGCCTCATACTTTTACTGTGTGGCAAGTGACTCACCAGTGGCAGAAAAAGGAGGCAAGTTTAGTGTTTGGTATCGGCATGCATCCAAAGTCCCATCATTGAAATCACATTTTCTCACTCCTCCGAGCTCGTTTTTAGATGATGTACAAGCAGAAATGTATTATCTCAATGCTTTTTGTTTTTGGTTAAATAAACCCCTGATAAGTATTTGGTATGGAGCGTAAAACAACTTTAGCTGGAGAATTTGATCAACAGGAAAATCAGATCTATTTGGTGCTTTTAATGACAAAAACTCCGCCAGTGTAGACTAATGTATACGATTGAGATGTTTTGGCATATTTCCGGTATTGCCGAATATGAACGTTGCCAGGCAAATGCTTTTTGTTAACACAACTTTTTTGTTGTAAAGTCCACACAGAGTCGACGGAAACGATCTAAATTTGAAAGAACCAACGTCATTTGGGCATTTTCTCTGGAACTAAAAGTCTGCAGGAATGTTGGACCTCATCGTTTCATACTATGACAATTGACTCACCAGAGGCATGAAAGGAAACCTGCTCAGCATCATAAACATGAATCACAACATTTTCTCCATTATCTGCCTGGCGAATGTATCCACAGCATGTATATATATATGTATTTTTTTAAAATTTAGTTTATGCCGACTGACATGTTTGTTTAGCAGCTTCTAAAGATTTTCTGAGTGAGGATTGTTCTCTTAGTTGATGAACTCAGGTTGGGGGGAAAGCCCCCTGACTGGAGGAAGTGTTGCATCGATTTAGTAAATACCATGTTGAACTGAATACTTTATAAAGGATTCTTTTGGACTTGTTTCAGGGGGAGCCAACTTCCAAAATTCATCCAGGAACTTGGATGCCGTTCCTTCTTCCACAGAGGTAAAACACACCTTTGTGGCTAAAACTCTTAAGCACCAGAGCAAAATGCCGCTCAATGATTTCCTTTCTTTCTTGTTTCAGCTAAAAAGCATATGAGTTTAGCCTGTTCATAACAAGAATGAGCCGTCCGAATGTGTGGCTGCACTTTACATGCTATACTCCTGAATTTGAATCTACACAAATCTGTGATGCTGCTGGATTTTTTTCACACTCACTTCCTGAAAGCCAATCTGATGATTCAGATTCTTATCTTTAGCTGCTCACAGTACAATACACAGTGAGACAGTGTGAGTGAGGTGAAACTAGTGCATAGCTTTTGTTTTCCATCATTGTTATTATTGAAAATCAAATTCCGTTTATGGGAAAATACAGAAACAAATGCTTGAATTTAAACAAGTAGTTCGGACTAAAACCTTCATTTCGAGTGTGAAAATTGCATATCAATGAGTTTGTTTCCAGTTAATGTGACCAGAGAAATATCCAAAAGAGGCCCGTAAGAGCAAATTTAGCTCCTTCTATCTTTCCATCTTGATTTTCATGATTCCATCTGATCATAAATTTCTGGATTTAGCTTCATGCCAGTAAACTGTATCAACTCACTGGCTCACTTCTAAGTTGCCTTCTCTGACTTTTGTATCAGAATAAAAGGGAAGTCGATGCAAATGCTCAGCAACTTTGCACATTTTTATTTTAAAAACGCTTTTTAAACCTTTTGATTTCCCCACTTCATGATTATGCACCATTCTGTGTCGTTCCATCAAAATCTCAACAAAATGCATCGATGTGAGAAAACTGTTGTGCATTTGGAACAATGGACAACAAAAAACATGCTACTGTTGAAGTTTGAGTCTGGAAAAGTTATTTAAAAAAACATTGGAAAGGTAAATGTTTGGAAACCTTTGCCATCTTAAACATTACTAAGTATGTAATTAATTTTTGTTTTAAAGGTTTACAGGTTAGATGCTGATTCATATGTGGAGATGTGGCTCTTCGACAATGATCACACACAGACTGCAAGTGCGCTGGGAGAATCGCCTGACCCACAGCACTATATCTCTGAGACGTCCTGCAGCACACCCACCCGAGCAGCCGCGTTCACCACCATGCCGGGTGTAAGGACAATGATCAATCAAGCACAATAAGATTTACTTTCACTCCAAACAATTTATGTGTGTCTTTTTAGTCATCCCTTGAAATGGGAAGAGCAATTGGTGACCTGCCACCTGAGCAATCAGCTCAAAAGCCTCCAGAGATGACGACTCAAAAGCCTCCACAGATGATAATTCTAAAGCTTCCACAGATGACGACTCAAAAGCCTCCACAGATGATAATTCTAAAGCTTCCACAGATGATGATTCAAAAGCCTCCACAGATGATAATTCTAAAGCTTCCACAGAATACAATTCACAAGCCTCCAGAGACGATGCTTCACAAGCCTCCAGAGACGATGCTTCACAAGCCTCCAGAGACGACGCTTCACAAGCCTCCAGAGACGACGCTTCACAAGCCTCCAGAGACGATGCTTCACAAGCCTCCAGAGACGATGCTTCACAAGCC
>VMRN01000060.1:2246287-2269298 GCA_010277015.1 Poeciliopsis turrubarensis
GAGATGACGACTCAAAAGCCTCCGGAGATGACGACTCAAAAGCCTCCGGAGATGACGACTCAAAAGCCTCCGGAGATGACAATTAAAAGCGCCATAGAACTTCTGGACAAGGCAAAAGAGAACGAGCTGATCTATGCCGCCGCTTGCATTCAGAACGAATGTTTTGAAAATGATGAAGCCAGAGCTGAGGTACATTTACTCAGAATAAATAATCTCCATTTCCTCCATTATCTGCCTAGTCAAGCTTCAGCAGCTTTAAGGAGGTGGACTCTCTTAATGTTGACATTTGTTAGCTCATCAAGTTCTCTGGGTTTCAGGTTCACAGGGCGGATGGGGCTAAAAAGCTTGTACAGCTGCTCAAAACAGACAACAAACGGATGCAACGTTTCGCAGCTGGGGCCTTGCGTAATGTCGTCTACAAAAACGAAGGCAACAAGAAACACGTGAAGGACGAAAACGGCCTCACCATCATCCTGAATTTACTGAACAAGACGCATGATGAGGACACCAAACACCAGCTTGCAGGTCAGGTTTTTAGATATAGTTTATTGTCGCACCAACTGACCATTTATATAGATTTATTTTGAATTTGAATATATTAATGAAATGTAGTGGTGATGCGTGTTTGCCTAGGCAGGCAGCTAAAAAGCATCCAGAGATGATAATTAAAAGGGCCGTAGATCTATAGAAACAGAAGCTATAGAAGAGTAAGGTTTTTTTTATTTTTGCTGGATTGATTTTAAAAAAACAATTTCCTAATTATGCATGGTAAAATTAGATTTGATCAATATATAGAAATAGTAAATGTTATAAATTATAAAGACAATACTGTAAATGGTGATATGCCAATCTGTTGACAAACTTTCCACATTGGCTGCTATTGCTGATTAGCAGGTCAAATGCTTCTTTCTCTTCTTCAATAAGGCACAAAAATCTTATTTCAAGAGAGATTTAATTTAAGAAAGACATTTCATTTTGACCTAATGACTGATTTTGTGTAAATAATAAGAGAGCTGATTACTATAAGGTTTGAATTCCACACTAATGGTATTTTTACGTCCCTCTCCAGGTCTCTTGTGGAGTCTGTCTTCAGATGATGAGATCAAGATGCTTTTTGATGAAAATGTCCATAAGGTCCTCACTAAGGTGATTTTGGTGCCATTCTCTAGCAGAAATGAAGAGGCAGAATCCAAATGTGATTTGACCGTCGGTCCCAAAGCTTTCCTCTGTGCTATAAATTGCCTACGGTAGGAAATTCAACCAGTTTTTATTTTATTTTATTTGTTTAATTTGCTACCGGAGAGGAATCCTGCATTCGGTATTTCCCAGGTCTGTGAAAAGAAAATGAGCATGGGAAGTTTTCCTGCTTCCAAATTTCCATCCTTCTGTCCGTTCAGCCTCCATATTTAAAGTTATCTGCTGCAGAAACGCGTTTGATAAATCCATCGGGGAGTTTAGTTGTACAATGATCATACAGGAAAGCAAACTCTACAAAGCTGGATCTTGAAAGGTGTGAGTGAGCCTTTTACCTGAGAAGTGCAAGAATGTTGTTTACCTGGGCATGCCGAACAATGACCTGTCCTGTTTGGCATGATTACTTGGTAGCACCTTTCCTGCTGAGAATGGAGCAGGAAATACACATCTGAATTCCAAAGAAGTGTTTTAGTACCATGACACATTTCTTGTGAAGTGTTGATACTTAATATCTTGGCATGTTTCCCGCGACTACAGCTTGAAGAAAAGAGCGATGGCCTGAATCATTCAGGAGGCTTTGTCGCTGCTCCACTCAGCCGAACTGAAATGATGCTATCAAGATCTGCTTACCGGGTTCTCAGACCTTTTTGTTTACAAACTATGCAAAAAAAAAACCAAACTGTTTCATTACTGTTTCAAACTGGAAAATAAACTGTTTTCCAGTTTGAAAAAGCAATGGGTGGTAAATATTTCTTCACCCTTATCTAAATGCTGATAACTAGTCGCTTCATGACGATGATCTGTTTGTCTTCCTGCAGGAATCTGAGCTCCAACTGTAACCACAGGAAGAATATGAGGCAGTGTGAAAATCTCATTGACTCTCTAGTTTCCTTTACTACAGAAACTGCAACCAAACGCACACCTGATGACGAGGTGAGAAGAAAAACACGCATGTTTGTTTGCATAGGGGTCCATATGTCCTGAGTGCTTTTTATTGCCTAAGTACAAATATCAATGTGTAGATCAAAAACATGAGATCAGGACAAAATGCAAAGTAAAGCTTAATTATGAAGAAAAAGGAGGACATTTTTCTTCCGTCACAGTTGGGCTGAGTCCACAATACAGTTTAATATTTTAGAGGTTTGGGTTAGATATTCATATCCATCACTCTCTGTTTGAAGTCCACAGAAGTCTGTGTCTGCCTCCTTCGAAATTTGACCTATAAAGCTGAGGAAGACTGGACTCAACAAACTGCGACTCCCAAAGAGACAACTTGCAGCTGTATTCCTTATCTTCATGCCAACATTCGAAAGGTAATCAATTCACGATTACAAGCCGATTTTTGTTGACCAACAGAACTCGGTGCATTATTGTACAATGTAGGATAGAGGCATAATTTCAATTATTTTTACAACTAAAAATCAGCAAAGTGTGGCTTGCATTTTTTCACATGGACTACGAAGTTCAACATAATCAGCTGCCTTCAAAAGAACTGGTATTTCTATTGAATTGTTTTTGCATAAAGTTATTACGAGAATAAACTTCATGCATTATCTTTTAAATTAATGTCTTAAATTTTTTGTGAGTGGAAAAGAAAGATCTGTGGCTCTGGTTTTCTTCAGAAATGTTATTTTTAAGCAAACGTTTAGAAAATCCATCATGATCGTGAAATTCATGACGCATGATTAAAGTCGCACCGGTAAATATTTGGTTACATCTCCTGGTGGATCAAACCAAGATAACAAGAAAGAGCCTAAATATTGTTAAACTTGATTCAGCTGCTGTTTGTGACCCTAGTCAATGCCCGTCGCCTGCCTTGACCTCTGCACCTCCAAATTATTTCCTCCCAGGACCCAAAGGACGAAGAGAAAGTGGAGGAAAGACGCGCCCTGCAGAATAGCGATGGCCCACAGGGAGCTCAGGGGCTGTGGAGCAATCGGCTCGTACTGGCGTATCTGTCGCTGTTGGACTGCAGCAAAAACAACATTACGCTGACGGCTGCCATGGGGGCGCTGCAGTACCTCACAGCTGGAAAGGGAGAGGTAAAACGAGACAAAGTTGACCTCTGAGGCTTTGTGTAACTTCTTTAAATGCAATATCTAATTGGAAAAGTTAATAAATAAATAATGATAAAACTAACAAGTATTTAAATGTAAAAAAACCCCAAACATCTGTTTTGTTTCGGGGCTTCATGTTTGAGGTGTAGATGGAGATAGTTTTAAAATATTTCTTCTGTGACCTGACAGATCTCTGAGAACGTTGCCAAAATTATCCAGGAGCAAAATGGAATTCAGAAAATTAACACTCTTTTAGAAAAAGACGCTACGCTGAAGAAACCAGCCTTGCTTCTGATGAGGAACCTCTACTGCTTTCCAGATCTTCACAACTCCATCCGTTGTTAGTATTTGAACTTTACTGTTGACCTTTACTGTTCCAGAACATTTATTTTCAAACCCTTTGACGTAAAAAGCAAGAAAACTCATTTCAACTTCAGAGTGATTTGTGTTTTATTGGACATCTAGCTCAAGTCAAAAAGAATCATGTTCTACCTTGTTAATGGCTATATGTGACTCCCCCCGCCCCCTCCCATCTTTTCATTATGAATCCAGCACAGCTGAACAGGCAGTGGAGGCGCAGAGGGACACGTCGCAGAAATATTTGCAGAAATATTCACAAACATGGAAAAGTGAGTCCACTCACACATCACTCTGTATCCAATGTCACGACCATCTGTAGATCTTCATTTAATTCCTAATTTGTCAACCTAAAAGAGCAAGAAAGACCCTGAATAATGTTTAACTTTGCTTAGCTGCTGTTTATGAACCCAGTTATAGTTTTAAAGGATTACTTGAGTCAAGACTGGGTGTAAAAGCCGATCAGTCAACAACAAAACAACATGTACATGCCCTTACAATGGAGCTACAGTGCATATTTTGACCTTTAGGTGTTTCTGCTTCTTGATTGCAGTCCACTTGTGGTAAATTTAATTGCCTGGATATAACTTGGACTGGAGGAAGCTTATAATTGATGTGAATTTCATAGAAGGAGCCAATAAGCAATAAGGTCAGAGAAGCTGTTGCAAGACCCCAAAGACTGGATTATGTCAAAGCACAATTTACCGCTGCGTCTAGCTCAGTTCAGATTGTTAGAATTTTGTATGAACACACCCAGAGAAAGAAAAGTACTACTTGTCTGTAGAACATGTGCATTGCTCATCACCTTACTAACAGCATCATGTTGAAGGACTTTTATGGAACTGATAGTTGCGTAGAAGCATTTTGAACTTCATACTAAGGCAAGATTTCAACTTTCAACAAAACGTTGACCCCCAAACAAACACCCGGGGGGCTGCCTGTGAATCTCCTTAGAGGGAATTTGAATCCATCTGAATGTCTTTGGAAAAAATCTCAAACTTTACTATCACCTCTCATCCGAACTAACTGAGCTGGAGGAGATCTGCAGAGAAAAATGGCAGAACGTATCCAAAAATATTTGACTTTTCCAGATGTGGACTACATAATAAGTCTTTCTTTTTTTTCTTTTTTTTTCACAACAGAATAAAACGAAAATGCTCCAAAATTCTCTTCAACAAAGCTACAAAAGACTGACGTCCTGCACGAGAGCTGAACATCAAGAAATCTGATTCCATAGTCGGTAATAAAATATACAAAGCACCATTTTTTTTTTTCCATTAGAAGTTCTTTTTTTTTTATCATTCTTATTGTAGTGCACAAAGAAATATGGGATGAAATGTTCAAATGTATGCCTTTATAAGTAGGAGACGGAGACATCAAAGCACTTTTTAGGAAACGACAATGAAGTAAGCAAGTATTTCCAGCCACTGTCCAGTGCTGCATGGATTGAAGAAATTCAGCAGACTTGAATTCTTTGTGGCAAAGATAATACCAGGTTCTTTTGTTTTTTTTAATGCATGTTTTTTATATTGTGTGAAGACAGCTCAACACCTAATGATATTAATTATTACTAAGCACTTTGTGACAATGCTGCGAAGAATAGAAGGCCAAATCAAATCAACAAATTATCTACAATAGAAACAAGTTGGTAGATGGGAAGAAATGTAATCATTGAACACATGAAATGCAAAGTATCCAAAATGTATTTTTAATTGTAGCAAGAAATCTTTTTTTGTGAAAATAAACATTTTTGAATACATTTGAATGGCTTTGGAAATTTTGTAAATGTACTAAAGAGATTCACAAATATCAACTTTTTCAATTTAGAGGAAACGGTGATTAGATCGTTTAAATGAAACTTGCATGACAACAACACCAATGTTGACCTAGTCCTTTTATTCATATATAGAGCCACAAGATAATGTTGCTTATCGTTTCTCTAAGCAACATTATTTGAGTCTCCTTATGCTATTCTGTGTTGAAATCATGTCCCTTGGGAAGCTGCAGTAAAGAACTATTAAAATCATTTATTTCATTGAAGAGATTAGAAAAATGTTCCATTTGAGAATATCTGCTGAATGGTAAATAGTTAATTACTTTTCAGCGCAAGTTTGGAACATTTGACTTGTGACTTTCTGTTTGCGTCGGTTATAGATATTAGTCCTTGGAGCCGGTAAACTGAAAATTGTCATTGGATGTTTTAGCTGGATTGCAATCAAAACGATGCAGAAATGATCAATGTTCTTACATGGTAATCTGCTTAATTCCAATAAATAAAAAAGGAAATGGAGTGAGCTAAGAGGAATCTGGATGTTACTGTAGAGTTTTGCAAGAACAAATGTTTTTTGTCAACTGAACATAAAGAATCATAAGAATATAAATATGTTAAATAGCCTTTCTGTAAATAAAATTTGGCTCCTTTTCCAATTGAGGAATATGATTTTTTTTTTTTTTTCTGTTGTGTCCACCAGAGGGCAGCGGCGGTTCGTCAACAGAATCAAAAGCACATTCATGAATGGAAAAGTGTTTTACATGCTTTCTCCTCACAAAACCCCAGGTTTTATAAACTAATAACCTCTTTTCTTTCTTTTTGGGTTGCAAGTTCCAATTTCACCCATTTTGAGAAGCACTATGACGATAAAGGCCACGAATTAAAGCTGCTGTCTTGGCGGACGAAGGATAAGACTAAGTAGAAGCCAAATCCCCTTATCAATAGCTTACTTGTTTTCCTCATCCTTTTCTGTGAGAATTGGACCAATTTGTAGTTTCACAAGAAAAGCTTCATCTTGTCGTAACTTTTAATAGAAAAGGCATTATGGGATTAGTCAGAAAAATGTCACGCCTGTTCCGTCTCTTCACCGGTCGGACTTTTCTCGAAGAAGCCAGCAGAATATTTTTAGACCACAACAGAAACAAAATACGTCCAAAACACCAGAATAGCCAGAGGCAGCAGGTGTGGAGAAACATGAGAATAGATTTGTTTGCTCCTGGGGTCCTAAAGTGGAACATGCTGGTGCCGACTGCTCTGCAGTGGAAACTGGGAGGAAGGCAGATGGTTTTTACTTTACAGTCAGGTCTTTGTTGTTGGGGATGTCAGCAATCAGGTCAAACTGCTCGAAATAATGTGCACATTTTTAAAGCAAGGAGGGGAAAAAACATTTTTTAATGTACTTTTCTGAGAATGTCTGGAATGAAGTTCCGCCCTTATTCTTACAAAGTAGGGAAAAAAGTGATTGTGTGGATTATAGTGGAAGTTTGAGACCGAAGGAGGAGTAATGCTTTTATCTTGCTGATGATGTAAATGAGGAATGCCTTTAAAGAGACAGAATGGCAGAAATACCATCAGTTTTATCAAAACTTTCAATTGCAAACTGTGTAGAAAGCGTCTCTGCCTCCGATGACATGAACCCCCTCAAATCTAACTATTGTTTCACTAAGATATCTTATTGGTGGCTCCCCAATTGGAGCATTTCAGCCAACCTGCACACTGAACCTTTTAAAGGCCAAATATCTGCAGCGCAGGTGCAACTGGTATATTTGTTGCTGAATGGAAGCACTGGGCGGCGGTGATGCATTGGTTTTACTGATTTGCTTTCAGCCGCAACCACAAAGTCTGCAAACTGGGAGACAAAACTGAACTACTTGATGCTGAATTTTTGCTGTATTGGACACAATTTAGTTCCCAGAAGTAAAAGACTAGCTGATGCCCATCTGAACGCTACACAACTATTCATAAAATACTTGCCATTTTAACTTCTGACAGGATAAACATTTTTCGAAGCTGTCGGATTTCCATACACGAACACACTGAATACTCCGGCAGCGGTCCTGTCCAACTTGTTTTCTGAATTACTCATAAATACTTCATAGCTCATAAATCCTTCAGGTGAAATTAATATGGCTGGTTATCTTTAAAAAGAATTTTTGACTTTTTTCTATTTATTTAAGAAAAGCTAACATGAATACTAAGCTCCAGATTTGTATGTCGACTGCAAGTGAAAACAACAATTTTGAAATAATGAATGAAAATTTTATATTGGAGCGACTCAGAAAAATAACACTTTTACCTTTTTTTTTTTTTTTTGTTGTTGTTGTTGTTGATTTATGAAAACCTAATGATGTCAAGCGGGAAACGGATCAATTTGTTCTTCTGGACAGCAGACTGAGTAGATTAGCTGTCGTAAATGCAGCAGGTAACCAATAAACTCGGTGAAAAAAACAGGAAAGGTGAAATCACAGTGGACTAAATGCTGAAGGTTGCCCGATTCTGTCCGTTCAGCAGAACAGGCAGCTGTCATGATTAATGCTGCGAGACATGAAGGCGCCAGAGCTGACTGGAATTTCAAGCGAGCAAAATGGGAGATCAAGTAAAAAAATAAATAAAAAACAGAAAGCTGCATGTCTTTAAGCAAAACTCAGGATGGTTATTGACAAATGAATAGGTCATTGAACTTGTAATGGTAGAAAGATCAGTGAGTCATAAGTTCTTAATATTTAAACAATATAATATAGTCTCAGAAAAACAACAAAAGAAAAAAGTTCTGCACAGACGCAACTAACATCACAAAAAGAAACTGGTCAGTTTTTTTGTGATTTCTGAAAAGCATCCACAAGCATAATGCTATCTTTTTCATCTTTAATGAGGACAGAGAAGAGGTAGAAGTTTGTATGTGTATGTAAAACCTGCTTGGATGATGTATTTGCACCTTTACGGGTGTCTTGTATTTTAGATTGCTGTCACATCTAAACATTTCTCACCAAATGTCAATAAGTGTTTGAACCACCGTTAAAAAAAAAAACCTCAGTGCATTGAGTTTAATAAAGCTATATATTCAGCCTTAATTGGCTGAATAGCTGTGCCTCTTGTGACGTCATCGATCCAGGAACACACAGAGCAAAACTGATGGGTTTTTTTTCCTAAAAATTTTGCAATTTGAAAAAAAAAAAATCAAACATTTCTGAGGAAATCCATCCTTTAACTGGGTGATTGTTGGTGATGAAAGTCTTTTTTTTTTTCTTCCCCCCCGTTCATCGCATCTACAGCAGCTTTGAACGTGTCTGCGTCGGACCAGAGCCGATCTGCGTCCATGTGTTCACCTCCAGCACTGCGAGGCTTTAAAAAGCTCCAGCATGCCTTGCGGCGCGGCGCGGCGCGGCGCTCCGGTGATGTTCCGATCCAATTCACCAGTCGCGTCCCCCGCCACTAATGGGCAGAGCAGCGGATGCTGCATCCGGGCAGCCTTGGCGTCGGATGTCCGAAGTCGGGACGGACCGAGTGGTGTTTACATCCACACGGCTTCACAGAGCAGCAGCAGGAGGGGGAGGAGGAAGAGGAGGAAGAGGCTGCGCAGCGTTAACTCCTGCAGGAGCGGAAAGGCGCGGATTGAACCCGGGATCTCAACCTGCTTCACACGCCACAGGAAGCGGTGAATTTCAGTCGGGCAGACCGGGGCCCCGGAGCACCGGGACGGCTCCTGCACAGGCTCCGACAGGCGGCGAGCTGCGGGAGGTATGCGGCACTGCGTTAAAACAGAACGGACACAGTGTTGGCTTTCAGGCTGTGTTGTTTAGTTTCACTGTTCAGCTGTTGCATAACTTTCATATTTTTGTTTTGTTTTTTTCCTGCTCCTGTATGAGCGACAAGTCCAGAGAAATATTCCAGAAATTGCCGGAGGAAGTAAAGACACCATGTGTCCTGGACAGAACAAACCAGATCAATGAGCCGTCATTGATCAGTGAGTGTGTAGGTAATTGGTTTGTGTGTGGGTGAATCCCACAATAGAGCCCACTCAGCAGTGGGTTTTAATCAAAACTTTCCTAATTTGTGTGATTGACTCACAGCAGAGCAAACAAGGGGCCTGGAAGGCAACTTGATCACAGCCAGCAGTTGTTTGTTTGGTAGTAGAAGCGCTTTGAGACCAAGCCGGCCCAGAGCACAAGCAAAGTGAGCAGCTACAGCAACCGGCATAGAGTTCTGTAAATCAAATGTACTGCTGTCTGTGTTTTGTAAGTGATGCATCAGAAACAATCATTCAGCAAAAACCTTTGTTTTTAAATCTTTGGTTAAAAATGTTAGAGGTTATGTTAAGCGTAAGGAGAGTATTAGGACAGTGGATGTGGTAAGGAACGGTAAGGGTTGCTTTGACACACAGTGTTAAGCTTGTGGTCATAATGCATTAGGGTTTCCCAAGTGTATTATCAGCCTGGCGGGCCACCAGGCTTTACTTGTGCCAAGCATTGCTAATTGCAATGCTTAGCCTCATAAAGGTAAAGGTTATGTTATGAAAATTACCAGTTATTTATTTACTTTCAGCTATCAGGTGATGTAATAGACTACGAATCAGACGCCAAAGTGAGTTTTTCAGGACAGGAAGTAATCATCCGTCCTGTTCTTTGCCTGCAGAGGAAAAAAGTCTTAACAGAATTACTGGAGTAAATCTTTGTCTTTCATCAGACTCCCCCACCCCTCCTCTCATCACGTGGTCAGCTAAGCCGCCAGACTTACAGGCTTATTGTCTTCATCAATCTGATTAGTTTTAACTTTTGAGGTTGCGTGGTGGCGGTTTCGTCGCTCCGATGTGGCGATCGCGACGTCTTTCCAGCAACTTAACGCGGCGCACCCGAAACGATGCCCTCATGCGCGTTCTGGTCAGAATCAACACGCGTTGTGTTTCACAGGCGACTGACGGCGCCTGAATGCACCACTTTCCAGGCTGATGACCTCCTGAAACTTTTCATTCAGCGCCTCCGAGGAACGTTTGTCCAAGCCTGCTGGTCTCCAGCCGGTGACATTTTTTATTCATTTTTTTTTTTTTAACAAACTCTAAACCAGAGAGAGGAAAAGCCTCACTGAGCGGAGGTAATTTAAAGATTGCAGTAGATGTAACGCTGAGGGGCAGGAGGAGGATACTACAGTGGGAGGAGGCGACTTGCCAACTCAAAAGCACAAAGTCATCAGTGCATTACTGTATGAGAAGGGACCACTGAGTCCAGGACACTCCATCAAGGAAAGTGACGCCGTGTCTCTGAACAAGGGTCCATATCTAATTGAATTTCCTTGTATAGAAAACACCTGATGACATTAGCGTTTCTGGCTGCCATTTTACCCGCGCGGCACTAGCGTGGCACTGAACATGACAGTCTGTCGCTTTGCTGCGTCTCAACAACAGGAACTTCTGCTCCTTCTTACACCGTTAGGCCGAACAGACTGTAAGTCGGGGCTGTTGGCTGCCCGCACAATTGCTGTCAGGTTTCGGTTTGACCTTTTTGTTATTTCATTATTTGTTTTTTGTTTTTTGTTTGTTTTTTTTTTTAAGTGAGATCACATTTTCACTCATCCACCTGATCAATCTCAAAGGTTGCCAGCTCCAATTACAGTCAGCGGGTTTTAGAGCATCTGCTAATCCGGAAACCTAATTAGGTCAACAACATCAGTGGATGTTGAACACTGGGGATACACCCTTCACCCCGTACGGATTAAGCAGGATGAATGGATGAAGTGGATTAAATTTCCACAAGTTTGACAGAGTGAAAAATCAGAGTTGGGAGTCCAGACTGTAAGTCTTCGTACAAGTAGAAAATGCTGTCGTGTCGTGGACTGATGCATCAGTTGAATTACTCCACAGTCAGTAATTAATATCTTCTTTGGAGGGATTACACACTTGCTCCATGAGTTGCAGCAGGAGACAAAAATCCAGCCACCTCGCCCAATCGTAAAGTTGAGAAACCCCCGCTGCGGCTCACACCGCCGTTCTTTCTCGTACCCTCGCTGAAGGGACACAAAGAGGAAGCAACAGGAAAGCGCCGCTTGCTTCTTAATTGCCGCAGATTGTTTGGCCTCCTTTTCCAGGTCCGTGCACAAAGCTTGGACAAAGCCGGAGCCGGGTTGCTATGGCGAGGGATTGTTTGCGTCCAGTCATGCCACCGGGCATGTGGGCTCACGCACACATTGCAGCACGCTCTTTTGTTTGAGCGCCATTCGGTTCGGCAGGCCCCCCCATCCCCTCACGAACTCCAAAACACTCTGAGCTCCAGCAGTCATCTAAAAAAACCTGTCCTCTGATTGCATCATAATTCCGAGCTGCTCGCTTCTCTGATGTTTGCTGTGGCGTTTGCAATTTATTTTTCCTCTTTTTGCTTCGCTGGAGTGTCAAATTTAAGGGTCAGGAGTTCAACCCCAATCACTGAGTTTGTCCAACTTTAATTAAGCGAAAGAGAGAGCGGGGAGCTCAAGACAATAGGAAATGAAGTGTTAGGTTTGCAACTAAAGCCAGATTTGAACTCCAATTAGTTTTTCCTGGGAGGTTTTTTTTTTTAACGTTCACCGTCCCGTGCATCGCTCGCTGTGTTTGAGGAAAATCTAATAAGTGACCCAGCCTCGGTGTGCCGCGTCTCCTCCTGGGCTCGGCCTTCCTGTGGCATCCCGGGAATGAAACTTCAGGGGAGGCAGACTGAAGTCACAACTAAGATTAGCTCTGTGGTTTGCAGGCCAGACAGCAGGATGTTCCTCATGTCGCTAACAAAACGGCTGCTGCAAAAACTGCCTGACTGAGGGGTTTGTATTGATAGCAGCAGACTTTCCGTTTTGTTGCAGTTTTCCTGATGTCATGAAAATAATGAGACTCAACACTTTACATTGTTTTCATGTCCTCTCTTGATTCTGATATGTGCTAGTAACAGTACAAATACTCACCGGCTACTTCCTTCAGTACATCCCTTCAATTGATTCTTAGCACATAAGTGAATCGTGCACCTTGTAAACACCCCGGAATAAATTGTTTTTTTATATATATATTTTTTTTTAACTAAAGTTGCAGTTTTCTAAATCTCTTGCTCTATTGTTATCCTAGAAATGCTGCAAAACAATACTTGTGGATGGGTGCAGTGAGCGCGACACTCGAGCACAAAACGCGTAAAAATCGCATCATAACACACAGGATGACACTTTTGACTTAAAAAAAAAAAAAAAGATCTGTTCCAGACAACAGGATATTCCTCATGTCGAGATGAAGGTTATTCCTATTTATGGATGCTGGCAGTGAATACTTGACACATGGGGACGGCATTAGAGCCGTCACCTCATATTCACTATTTGGACACAAGTGTCCGAGGCAGGACTCCTGACCTGTGGACATTTGCAGCATGTCTTACTTTCTTCTTCTTTTCAGTTTAAATGCTGACAATGTATGCAAAGAATCTTTAAGAAAAATGCAAAAAAAAAAAATGTTACTTTTCTCGACTCTCCACACCTGAAGGTTTTATTTTGGTCTCATTTTAGAGTGCTTTCAAAAAGATTCCAGAGAGGTTTCTTTTTTTCTTCCTTTTTTTTTTGTCTGAATGGAGAATACAGGAACGCAACACTGACCCTCCCCCACTTGTTGCTGCTCGATTCTGGTGTTGAGGGAAAGCAAGTTTGAGAAGACAAATTTGGCTGTCTTAAATGTAGCGAAACACAACCCTCATCGGTATTCTGCTCAAATTCAGCTGGTCACAAATGGTGCCATAAAAATACATCAGATTATTTCTAACAGTGGTAGATGTAATCTCTTTTCTGTTGAAAATGAAAACACTTAGAGGTTTTATTTTTTATTTTCCTGTATGATGTTCTTGTATTTTTACTCAACGTGAGGATCTCAAACCGCTGAGTGACTCTGTTTCTTGTTTTTGTTTGTATTTGTGGTTGAAAGGTAACCCCCCCCCTCCCCGTGCATGAACTGCTCAGTGGAGCTGAAATATGCAGCGCTGACTCTGACACTTTATTAAAACGGTCGCAGCACTTCTCCCACATGTTCTGACAAAACTGTCTGGACACAGCCCGCTGAGCAGAGCGGATCCAAAACATGAGAGCGCGCATTTACAATGAAGCGGCTCCAAAAATAGAAGCCCCCCGCCCGCCGGCCGTCGCAGGATGCTAATTTATGTACGCTCGCTCGGTATGATTTATTTATTTACACGCTGGCAGAGGGAGCATCAAAGTAAGTGCTGCCGAGGCCATAAACGAAGAAAATGGAAACGGTATCGTGGAAATTCAGAGCCGCTGCGTTGCCGGCGGCTGCGGGGAGCGAGTGGCGGAGGCGGCCGAGGCGCAGCAATAGTCTCCATAGTGACCGGAGAGCTGCGCGTTCCCGGCAGGGGAGAGAAAAATCGAAGCTCATTTCCACGAGGAAGCGGAGTTCATCGGCGATGGAGCTGGATCAGTTTAGGACAGAATTCGGCTTTAACGGCCTGACCTTTAGGGTTTCCAGGTCAAAGCCTCATTAGCCTGTGGGTTTCAACTAGTTTCTTCTGACATCAGCCATTGTGAGTCTCTTAAGTTGTTCAGACAACTCAGTCACACAGACATCCAGGAACATGGAGCTTTTAGTTCTGCTTATTTGGACCAGAACATTTGAACATCTGCCTCGCTTGCAAGAAGGCAACTGTTTCATAGGAGGGGGGCTGTGGGCACATTGATGTTACTATTTTGCACAATGCCTGCGACTCTGTTCTGCTTTGTATAGCTTTGTGTTGTTTTCTTCTGCTTGTTTTTGTCTCCCTCCTGTAGTAGCGGTGCTGTGATGTAATGAAACAGCAACACTGGGAGAAGAATCACTAGACACTCGACAGAAAAAGTGTCTGTATACGAATGAAAAACTGAGGCGGGCGCAGCTCCTTTGGTTTCTCGCAACTTATGTCGGATGTGTTTGAAAGTAGTTTTTTTTTTTTGTGTGTTTGTTTTATAGCAGCCTACTGGCAGAGCGCAGCAACAGGTGGGGACGGGGCGGTGTTTCTTTACTGTGAGATGGAGGAAAACATCAGGTGTGACGGTACAGTTTTGCAGCAATGGAGTCAAAAGATTTTAAAACATTGGTAGTTGTTGATACTGGGAATCGGCCCATGTTTACTTTGTATTTCCTCACAGGATTAGTTGTGTGAGGAAATGTAAGTGTTGGATCTAGTCACCTATAAATATCACTATAACATTCTCAAAAACACCAATATTCATCTATAACTTCCTCCAGAAGGTTTCTGTCCTGCATGGCTAAAGCTAACTTTACAAATTGGCTGAATATTTATTTATTTATTTATTTTTTTATTTCCATTCACCTGTGGAAACGCTGCTATTGATGAAGGTAAGCGTCTCTGAAATGAGAAAATATTCAAACCTTCAGCAGCAAAACTACCAATACAGGTAGAAAAAAAAACCCAACAACCTGCATGCTATCATTTTATACTGTGGAAACCAAAAATTCACTTACTTTGGCTGCATGCTTACAGTTGTTGAACGGCCCATTTGGACCCAACCTTTTACTTCCTGGCTGATGTCTTCAGACGCTGCTTCAGTATTTCCTCATAATGTTCTTGCTTGCAGACAGAAAGCAGTGAGTCCCAGGTGTTTCATAGAAATATAGAAATCATTTTGGAAATTCTAACTGATCTATAACAAGAGAAACTTGGTCTAATTCTTACTTCAAATAGTGAGGAAAAAAAGGTGTTTGTGTCTTTTTCTGGTCTCAAGTGTGACTGATGATAGATAGCATTGATAATAATACTTCAGTATTAGTGAGGAATCGATATGTTAGAGTTATGACTGCTGAAGTTCATCACCACTGACTGTCAGTGAACTTTATGGACATCATTTATATTATTTCTTGTTTTGTAAGTTATTCCTGAAAAGGCATTCCTGCTAGTCTTTCTTTACACAACAAAATAAATAATAATAATAAAAAAAAAGCGTTTATTTTTCACATTTCAGTCTCACTAGAGCACCAATTTTTTTTACTGTTGATGCCGTTGATTAGGAATTTTGTTTTCTGCTTTGTTGGGCTCCTTTTTGTTGTTTTTTTATTGCAGATTGTATCACAGAGCAGTTTGAATTCTCGCCTCGACGCAAAAAAAGCGACGTGTGCATCCAAGTGTAGTTTCATAACAGATTACATTCCCAAGTTGGTGGCAGATGTCATTTGCTGAGTGGGATTTGGAGATTTGCCATGAGAACGATCACATCGGTGCAGCATGTGAGCAGGAAGTGTGAATGCTACAAAGTGTGACTTCACGAATGATAGGAGAACAGAGCCGGACTTTGTGAAAGCCTTGGCGTCTAATGCCTTAAGCTGACGCAGTCACAACTTGTTTCCTGGCCTAATTTTGAAACATCCGCCATCTGCTTCGTTTTGTTTGTCCTGCTGTTGGTCTAAGCTTTCACCTTGGACAGATGCGGCTCAGATGGTCGAGCAGGTTGCGCTCTAATTGAAGAGCGGGCAGCCCGATCTCTCGGCTCCTCCGCATGCCAAAGTGTCCTTGGAAAAGCCACACGGTTTAAATCCGGAGCCACAGATCAAAGAGTTGGTCGCTATAATGAGCAAAGTTGAACAGTCTCTCACCAAAGTATTAACACAAGTCGAGCTTGTTTAAAAATGTTGTCTTGCTAAAATCAAAGCGTGAACTTTAAGGTTCTGAAAAGTGTGGTGTGTGTTTAACCCTTCGAGTCATCGTCTGCTCTTGTCCGCTTGGGGTCTCTGCTCACGGCATTTTCACGACCACGGCGGCCATCTTCACCTGCAGGAACACTGATGTTCCTGCAGGCCGGAGTTTGGCCGAAAACACAATCTATATTCTGCTGAAAAACAAAACTTTATTCTCACCTTGTAGTTCTTTTTCTTCTTACTCTGAGTAGTCTTCATGCATTGTCACCCCTTTAGAGATTTGAGTGAAAGCTATGTTGTATTATATATGTTAGCTAAGTTAAAAGTAGTATGAATAGGACTCTAGTAGTTCTTTGCTCGACCCAGTGCCTCTCATACATGCACACGGAGAGGTGTGTCAAGTTTTGAAAGGAAAACTAGCCCCGCACAACAACCTGAAGCTGATTTTGCAAAGAGAAATAATTTTAAAAAAAAATTCTCAATGGCATTTCAATAAAGGATTCACTCAGGAGGTTAAGCACAAATTCAAGCTGGACTTCTCTGATTTCATTATATAAAAAAAAAATATTGAAAATCTTGCAAAACCAGTTAAACACTTTGAAGTTTATGACTCTAACATGAAAACGTTGCAAACCATTTGCATTAATGCTTTTCATTCGATCACAGCTGGCATCTGAGATCAGATTTGATCTGTTTT
The DNA here is from genome assembly GCA_010277015.1 of Poeciliopsis turrubarensis. Lineage (NCBI taxonomy): Eukaryota > Metazoa > Chordata > Actinopteri > Cyprinodontiformes > Poeciliidae > Poeciliopsis > Poeciliopsis turrubarensis. Next base: position 2,262,997 of record VMRN01000060.1, read on the forward strand.
TACCTCGTAGACAATTATTCCGTGTGGCTGGGTGTGCAACACAATGCCGCCTCACCGGGAGAACATCTAGCAGTTAAATTACCGGGGGGAGGTGGGCAGTGGTCCCATTCCAGCTGTGATGAAGATGGAAGCTGCCTTTAACTCCATGTCAAACGACATGAGCGTTGAACAATCAGAGCTGAACTGATGGCTCGTTTCTGCAGCTCAGTGAGGTTGCACCACTAAGCATTAGGCTGCTGCACTTTAACTGCTGTTGAGGCGATGCCAGCTTCGTAATGACCGCCCCGCTGCTGATGCTTGTGTCAGCACTTTGAAAATGGCTCTCATTTTGTGTCCGTACGCTCTTGCTTTCTTTCTTTCTTTCCTTTTTCCTTTTTTCCAGCGCAGAGCGCCTGCAAATGAAAAAATATATTGGAACGGTTCTATTACACGGCTACAATTGCTGAACCACAGGGGTGCTTTTTGCGACTGTTCATCGGGAGCATTAAATGAAACCGCTTTCCAAAGAACAAGTGTCGACGTCAAGTCTTTTTTTCAGCTCGCTTATAGCCGGGCTCTCTAGTGGTTGGAAAGTCGTTCAGGCAATAACTGGAAGGAAACGAGCTTGTTGGTTTTGTTTTATAATTCACTGTAGGCCAAAGAGCTTTGATTTTAGGAGTTAAGCTCAGGGGCGCCGCTAGGAATCTTGGGCCCCATGACAAAAAGTTAAATTGGGCCCCCCACCACACAGCTGTTGTTACAATTTCTTGAGTCTATCTGACCCATAAAAGGTGTCACAATTTTAAAGGCTTGCTCCATTTTTTTTTTTTTTCCAGGAACAAAAATTTTTCTAAAAATTAAAAAAATTGTGGCGGGCCCCTTGTTGGTGAGGGGCCCTTAGAATTATCATAATTGCTCATATTAGCTGGTTTATTAGTAAGGCTGAAGTGATAATAGGGCTCCTTTAGTATCAACACTGTTTTTGTGACTGATTAATTAAGCTAGGAAAAAGTTTGATTTTAAAAATTTAGCCTTTACACAACTCTGACACTATTATAAACTGACTTGTGATAAAGATGATAAAAGCAAATTTTAACTTTCAAAACGTTCTTCCCACTGATTGAATTGTGTCTTTTTACACACATTGTCTATAATTCTAAGTGTCGTTTTCATTTTCTGGCTTACAGGGTGCGAGAATAAACCCCTAAGAGCTCCCCCTGGTGGAATGGAGGAATGAGGGCCTCTGGATGAAGGCCATGGAGCTGAAAGTCTGGGTGGACGGCGTACAGCGCATCGTGTGCGGGGTCACAGAGTTCACCACCTGCCAGGAAGTGGTCATCGCTTTGGCACAAGCGATTGGTAAGTTCAACGCTTCGTGCAAAACAAATAAGAGGTATTCTGTCGCACACTCTCAATTTGACAGGACATCAGGTGTGAGTTAGATTACGTTTTAAGTGAGATAAATTTGCGTTGTCTTCTGCGATGCGCTTAATATCGGGTGGGCAAGTTGTCAGACTGACTCTGGGTGATGGATTGCAGAAAGATAAGAGGTGACCGTAGGGCATGAATATTTTCCCCATAAATAAGCCTTTACAGAGTGGGATGAGTCATACTGCAGCAGTTCTTGGTTTATTGACAAGGAGCTGCAGTGGAATAAGTTAGCATGCCGCCTTTAACAGACAATATGTGAGCAGTTCTGTGCGGCTCCCTATTTCTCCGATTCGTTTTCGCCGACCCTTTAGACACATTAGAGCTGAAACATGCCTGTCAAAGTGGCAGAGCAGCAAGATGTGTGGCATTCGCTGTCCTTTGTGTCCTCTTCGCCTTTTGTTCAGGCGGCCGGGCCACTTTGATGTGAATGGCTGCACTGATGAATGCTCCTCTTTCTCTTTTTTTTTTTTTTTTTTTTTACAAGGATCCTTACTGTGCAGGATGGGGGTTGAGGGTGAAACAGGCAGTGTTCTGCTCTTATCTACATGTGTACAGGCTAGAATGCAGAGCACACACACGCACGCACACACGCACGCACACACACACGCACACACACACGTACACGCAGATGAAAAACTGCAACACCATTGAGCCTCCAGCCCCTCACAATCGCTGCTTGTTGAGTCGAATTTTCCCACCGTAAAACCTCTTTCAGTCAACACGCCGGTGGAGCGCTTTGAATGCGCTGGTGGTGCACGAGCGTGGGAGAGCCGTGGAAGAATTTATTGAGCAAGTTTTGTTCTTTTCACGGTGCGAATTCGACTTTCACGCCCGGCTTTCCGAGTTTATTTGGGATTTTGTTGACGCCGTAGCAGAGGTTATTATCTAAACTCTGGTCTGGCCTCGTATGTCCACCGCCTCACAAAACTATTCAGCCTCCTTAAGCCTTTTTCACGTTTCAGCCACAAGCTTCATTGAGCTGAATTTTATCGGACTTTTATGTACAAGTGTGGTGTTTATCCAGCCGTCTTAACTCACTACGCAGAACCACCTTTTGCTGGAATTACCACCAGTTTATACTGGATTTCTCGAAGCTTTTTTTACTTCAGGATCGAAATCTGTCAAAACTGTTCCTCCTTCAAACTTTCATACATCTTTCTCTCTGACCTACTGTGTTCCTTATTATGTTTGTTCACATGTATTTGGACTGAGGTTAAATTATGCACAAGTCGACTGCTAAACTTTGCAACAGATCAGTGAGACTTTTAAATCTTTGCTTCATTTGAGCAGTTTGAGTTTCATTTATGGAGTATAGCTGCATTTTGTTTTGACCTTACTTTTAAATATGTTTCTTGTTCATATTGTCTTTATTTCACTGAATTATGCAGCACTTCAGTCAACATTTGTTGTTGTTGTTTTTTTTTAATGTGCTAAAGACGGGGGGGGATACATACAAATGATAATGTTTGTGTTTTTATTTGCGGAATTTCAACGATTTTTGTTGATTTTTATTCATCCTTCCAGTTGTAAATATTAAAAGGTAATAAAGCCTTAAATATTGCCACAGATTCCGACCCGCCTTTCTTCCCTCCAGGACGCACCGGCAGGTACACTTTGATCGAGAAATGGCGAGACACGGAGCGCCACTTGGCCCCACATGAGAACCCCGTGGTGTCCCTCAACAAGTGGGGTCAGTATGCCAGCGACGTGCAGCTCATCCTCCAGCGGACCGGCCCCTCCGTCAGCGAGCGGCCGACCTCCGAAGGGCTGGCTCGGGTCCCGGAGCGGGGCCTGTACCGGCAGAGCCTGCCGCCTCTAGCCAAGCTGCGGCCCGTGGGGACGGACGGGTCGCTCAAACGCAGGGAACCCAAACGCAAGTCTCTGACCTTCAGCGGAGGAGCCAGAGGACTGCGGGAAATATTTGGAAAAAGTAAAGACACCGAAGGTGTTCTTTCGGGGGGTTTTTTTGCGACAGATATGAAATTTGTGTGATTTTTATTTTGTAACTTTGTTTTTACTCTCAGCCAAACAGCCTCAGCAGCGGGGCGTCAGTCTGAACCTGAGCAGAGTTGGAGGCGGTGGGACGGCATCTGTGCCTGGGAGTCCAGCCAGGGAGCTCAGCCGGCTGGTCCAGCTGCAGCGAGGCAAGCTGCAGGCCCTGGAGAGCCGTCTGCAGGGCTGCGAGGCCGAGCTGCGAGACTGGGAGGAGGCCAGCGACGTGAGTCCGACTGCGGCCAGCCGAGTGTTTCCGTGAGGAAAAACAAAAGATTGCGCAACAATTCCACTTATTTTTCCACTTGCCAGGAAGGAAACGTGGAGGACGAGCTGCTGCTCCTGGAGCAGCAGGTGAGGAGGAACGACACCGAGGCGGAGGAGGAGGAGTTCTGGCAGAACGAGCTCCACATCGAGCAGGAGAGCGAGCGGCAGCTGCGGCAGCAGCTCGTCGAGCTGCGGGGCCGCGTGCGCGACTGCGAAAGCAGGCTTTCTGAGTACTTAGCGCACATTCAGGTGAGCCCTTCGACACAGAGGAGCTGCGTGATTCCGCCGTTCTTACCGCACCTGCAAACAGCAGGAGTCCTGCGATGTTAGAAATCCAATTTGCAGTGTTTCAGCATCTTTGCAGTTTTTTTGGAACTGAATGCTACTTCTCCATGTCCAGCTTTAAATGCAAAAACATACCATTGTTTTCAGAGACCTATCAAAAAAAAATAAATAAAAATGTTGAAAACTATTTACACACTTTCACCCCTGCAATTATGGGTCGCTACAGTGGGCTGGTTTAAAACATAAAATCCCAATAAAACATACTTTAGATAGTGTTGGAACAAGAGGGAACATATCTAGAAGGCAAGGGAGGCGTACTGAGATGGATGACTGTTTCCGTGAAGGCTTTGCAGTGATGTTTGCTGCTTTATTTAGAGTATGGAGGCAGGACTAGAGAAGGAGCGACTGCAGCAGGAGGCTGAGCTCAACCTGAAGGTCAAGGAGGAAGAGGTACAAATCAGTTCATCTTGCTTTTCCAAACACACACCGAGCTGGAAAGAGAAAGGAATGTCCTGTTTAAACTAAACGGCTGACAAATGAAAGGTTTATCCCAAGCAGGACTTTTTGCTATCATGACATATTATTAATCTCGACTTCCTGTGGCTTTTTTTTTTTTTGTTGTTGTTGTTAATTACCCAGTAGACGTTAATAAGCTACCAAACCCCTTTACTTGCTTCTCCTTCAAACTTTTGATGAGTGTTTTCCTTCAACTCCTGGTTCCAGGTGCAGGCCCAGCTGGAGAAAGTGAGGGCAGAGCTGGAAGTGCAGAGCCAACAAACGGCGCGGCTGGAAAGCAGCTGCAAGGCGTTGGAGCGCTCACTTTGCCAGTCGGGCAAAAGACTCCAGGTCAGCTCCCATTTTATTCATTTAAATCAGATTTTTTTTTTTTCTTTTTTTGGCACTTCAGCCTCAAAACTCTCAGGCTTTTTTTTTTTTGCCTCAAAAAAAAAAAACAACAAAAAACACAAGATGCTCCAAATGGCCTCGAAAGTTTCCAGAAAAGGTTGTGAAAGTTTTTATGAAAATGCCGGATAACTTTGGAGCTGCAGAGAAAAGCCAGTGATCTGTGAACAGGTGGAACCGCAGAAGTCTGAGCTCCTTAAATTGCAGGCAGCGATGCTTGCTGGGATGTGCAGCGGATTTTTGCTTCTGTGCCTCCTCTTATGAAACGAAATTTTCCTCTACAGACCGCGTCTGCTGTGATGTGAGGAGTATGAGGTAATAAGAAGAGGAGGGGAGGGTATTAACAGCATTCTTTGGCTGATTAGAGCGGGGCGTAATAAATACGCAATTCCTTCCCAGAGGTTGCTTAACCCTCTGGCAACCCGCTGTCGCAACTGGGTTACGGCTTGAGGGACTTTGAGCAGATTTCAAACGTGTACCTCTCAGATCTGGTCAAATTTATAACCACAATTTTAGAACAGTGGTTATTTTATGATAAATTATGAAGTGTTAGAAAAATGATGCATTCTAGCCACTTTTGCCTGTGTTCTTGTGGAATAACATTAGTGAGATTTGATAGTGTGTGTCTTTATGTTAAAAAGTTGGATTTTGAACTTATCAACTATGCACTTTGTGTTTTCATACCTGATACAGTTCCAGTACAATACTCTTGTCACGATAAGAACTATTTGTAACTTTATAACTGCATGGCACAAGTTTGAAACCCTACTAGCACAAATACGTCTCTTGAAAAACATGTTGCCATCAGCAACATAGTTCTTTAGGACAACAATCACAAAAAGAAGTGTGACTTGAAGCACTAAAATGCACTAAGTAGCTGCATTTAGTCATATTTTCAAATGTTTTCATGTTTATTGGTATAGCCTTATAGACCAAACTGTGGACAAGAATAGAAGACGTGATTATACGGACAGTTGTAGGGGTTTTTTTAACATCATATTTTACACATCAGTATGGTGATACAATAATTCTGTAATAAATCAAAATTTTGACGCGATAAGAAATGCATCGCGGTAAAAGACACCCGTAGCAATGTCACAAAAAATGAAAAAAATTCAAAGTTGTCTGAACATCCTGCATGTAAGTTAGCCTTACCATGAAGAAGAAAAATGGCGAAGTTGGTGGTTCACTTAGTTCCCACGGAGTTTTGTTTTCTACCTCAGGAGAAAGAGCAGGAGCTGGAGCTGCTAACTAAAGAGCTGCGGCAGGTCAACCTGCAGCAGTTCATCCAGCAGACTGGCACCAAGGTCACGGTGCTGCCCGCTCAACCCGCAGGAGACAACAACGGTGAGCGCCAGCCCAGGAACCTAAAGCACGCACACACACACACACACACACACACACACACACACACACACACACACACACACACACACACACACACA